>JAJIYU010001928.1:0-33346 GCA_030144865.1 Tinospora cordifolia
ACAACCATTTTTCAAACTCAAAGCAATAGCACATCCATAATTCAAACACTTGCATATATTAGGCGTTTCAAACAACCATTTGTTTAAAGTTGAGATTTTAGACCAAAAGGGGTTTTGAAGCCCTTGATGTTCTTAACAAAGTACCTCCTTAGAGTGAAATATGACTCTTCTTAGCCAATTTCATTAGACTTTTGGACTTCAAGGGACATTACCCACCAACCAAGTACTTTGGTCTTAAAACCATATGAACTAATCATATGAAAAAAACATTCATAGCACCCTACATGCGTGCTATGATGGTACGTGGTTATTATCACCATCATCTTTGTTAAGTCACATATTCTAGCATCAAAAAATAAATTTCAGAACATGAGACTAAAATAAATAAATTCAGCATATAATCAAACTGAAAAATCAATCATGGAACACTCAAAATCATGCATCACATATTAAAATAAAACCTAAACATGATACTAGGCATGACATGATTAATATGCATGCATAAATTCAAACATGAATCAAATCTAAAACTGAAAAATATTTTAGCATGCTCAAACTAAAATTATTCATGATTACAAAAATCAAACAACCAATGAACATGCTAGAACTTTGAATAAGAAAAAAGGGTGTAAGAGAAATCACTTCCACCTTGTGTTGCTTTTTCCCCAAAGTTGAAGCAATGGCTCTCAAAACTCAAACACCAAGAGAAATCACCCAAAACTAATTCCCAACCCAATAAACTTCGCACACACAAGAGGGAAAAGAAAGTGAGAAGGGGAGCCAAGAAGAGGGCTTAGAGAACAAGATAACAATTCAACTCTTGTTTCTTGGAATGAGTTGAAGTGTGAGCATGGGGGGTTTATATAGGCTTCAAAAGTGTATAGAATGGCAAGTTTGTGGTGCTTTAATTGTAAGAAACTTGCCAATAATTCAAATTTTCGTGCCCTCCAAGCACAAGAGATTAGCAAGTAATTTTTTTTGGAAATTTTTGGTATTTTAGAAACCAATTTTTGAATTTTTGATGTATTTTTATTGATTTAATTTGGATTTTCGGTTATTTAATTCGGACCATCGGATATCAACCGTCGGATCGTCCTCGAGATTGCGTTTATGATCAAGATTAGGCGGGTGGAACGTCGGTCGTTGGATCTCCTCGATCGCAGCACTGGGTTCGCGATTGAGATCAGGCGGGTGAGATTTGGGACGTCCGATCAACCTCGATCGCAGTACTCTATTTGCAATTGATGGAACACGCTTTTCTGGGTTGTTGATCAACCTCGAGCGCAGTACTGAATCGTGATCGAAATTAACGAATTCACTATAGGCTGTTGATCATCCTCAATCGATGCACTCGTTCGTGATCACGATCTTGCGTCCGTGTTGTGAACCGTTGGATCGTGCAGATCGTCCTCGAGTTGCATTTTTGGATCTCGTTCGCGATTAGCCTTTGGCGCCTATGATTTGGACCGTTGGATTGAAATGATCGATCGTGAGTCGTTCTATCTTGGTGATTTGGTGCTCCTGGGTGCCATTTTGGACTTCAATCTCATTCGTTGGATTTTACAGATTCGTTTTGGACCGTTAGATGCAGTTTCTAATTACCACATTACTTTCTAATAATGTTATTGTCCGAATTTTTCCAATGAGACACTTTCTAATTGATAAAAACTTGATTTTCTTGTATATTCCCTTCTATTTTGATGACTTGCTAATATTTTTCCCTTTCTAATTTATTTAATATTGTATTAATTAGATATTTTTCTATTTCTTTAATATTTTTAATGCCAATAATTAAATAATCTATATTTTCTATTTTCATGTATTTTTATTTATTTTATATCTCATTTTTAAATAATAATTTATGTAATTATACACTAATAATGCTTTATTTATTTTTAAATAAATACATATACACTGCATTTATATTTAATTATTTAAATTTTTCTATGTACATATCCCCATAATATGTAGTATTAACATTTAATAGGCTAACCCACACCTTATTCATTCACATATTAGCCAATATGTGTATATACTTTATTTCTATTTATTTCTTAAGCAATTCTTTAAATTTCTTAATTAAGTCTACTAAACCTTAATTTTCATTTAATTATCAAATTAAAGATTATTATTTTTTATATGCCAACCCACAATTTGCACCCAACATTTTATTAAAATCTTTGAAATTAACTCACTTAACTTATTTTATTTATTTTAAATTATTTGACAAAATTCGAGGTATTACAATTCCCAAATGACTTACTTGGACTACCACCAACAAAAGAGTTAAGAGTTCAAGATTGAACTTCACCCTAGAACCAACCCTATAGCCATACCTCCTTATAAAATGGCGCCAACAAAACTAATTGAGCTAAAAACTCAACTGGACCAGCAAAACTAATTGAGCTAAAAGCTTCTGTATCTATCACTTAGGTTGTCACCTAGAATAGAGTCGCACCCAAGCAATTTTGCAAATTGCTTGATAACTAAGGTTTCCGAGCCCACTATACTCCACCGTCCCATACCAGCGAGCATAGAGAAACTCGTTCTGCCAGAGTTACCAATCATTCACCACACATGGTCCATCATTCTCTGAGTTCAGGCTTCCTCCATACCCCTGAATTCCTTCCTATGCGTTCCATACTATAGAGAAACTGATAGATACAGAAGCTTTCCGTTCTCGTGTTTTGATCAAATAATTTTTTGTTTTCACACAAATTTTAGTCTCTAGCATATGCCCTAGAGATTTATGCTTTTGATCTACTGTGCCACCCCTAGCTACACCAAGTTTCTACCTAGGGTCTTTCTTTGGACCAAGGTTTGAATCTGATTACCTCACAACCTCTGTCTAGTCAAGATACAACATTTGGCATCTTTTTTGAATTATGTTTTTCTTTTATAAAAAATAAGAGTGTTCTTAAACTCCAACTACTCATGTAAGCTGGTGGGACAACCTCCAGATTGGCAGCGAAACTGAAGTTTTCTTAGCAACCGCACTTTCTATGGCGGGATAACCCACCTCCCTTTCAATGTTTAGCTTTACTCATGACAAGGCTTACCCACTATGAGCTCAACTTCAGAATATGAAACTAAGAACAATAAAATTCAGAATATGAACAATCTGAAAATCAAATCATTAAACAACCATAATCATGCATCATTCTTTGAAATAAAGCCTAAGCATGATATTAAACATGGAATGAATATTATGAATGCATAAATCCGAACAAGGATCAAATCTGAAACTGAAATATATTTTAGAATACTAGAACTAAAATTATTTTGATTGCAAAAGCCAAACAAACAATGAACATGCTAGTAATTCGAATAAGAAAAAGGGGTGTTCAAGAAATCACTTCTACCTTATGATGCTCTCTCCTCAAAGTTTAGACAAGAGTTCCCAACGTACAAGCACCAAGAAAATCACCCAAGATGAATCCCCAAACCAAGAACTTCTCACACACAAGATGGAAAAGAAAGGTGAGAAGGGATTCCAAGAAGAGGGCTTAGAGAACAAGAGGAAATATCAACTCTCATTTCTTCGGATGAAAGGAATGGTGAGCATGGGGGGTTTATATAGAGTTCAAAATGGCATAGAATGGTAAGTTTGTGGTGTTCTCCTTGTAGGAAACTTGCCAATTCTTTAAAATTTCGTGCCTCCCAAGTATAGAAGAATAGCAAGTGTATTTGGATAATTTTTTTTAGAATTTAGAAACCAATTTTTGGATTTTAGAAACTATTTTCACAGATTTTGCGGTTATTTCTAGTTTTAATTTTGGAGCATTCAATTTAGACTTTCGGATCGTCTTCGAGCACAACATTTGGATCCTCGTTCGTGATCAACGATTTTGCGCCTGCATTGTGTGCCGTTGGATCTGGCGGATTGATCGTGGGCCATTGGATCCTGATGATTTGGTGCATTTGGGTGTTCGTGCGAGTTTGATCGCGGTCGTTAGATCGAGCGGATCGATCGTGGATCGTTGGATCATGGTGATTCAGTGCATCCGAGTATTCGGTGTGGACTTGATCATAGCCGTTTGATCTAGATCATGCGGATTATGTGTTTCTGGCTGTTGGATGATGTATACATTGCCCAAAATTACTTTCGAAAGGTTCTATCATCTAGAATTTGCTAATTATAAACCCAATTTCACTTTCTAATCTATGTATATGTGGTTTATTGCACACATCCTTCTATTTTATTAAATCTCCCTAATATTCTTCCCTTTCAATTTCTTTAATATTGTATTTATTAGATATTTTTCTATTTATTTGATATTTTTATTACTGACAATTAATAATCTATATTACTCTATATTTTTTATTTTTTCATTTCATATATTTTTTGTTTTTGAGGTAAAATAATTATATATGTATATATATATATAGTTATATATTCACTCTATTTAATTTACACTTGATAATTAACTCCATAATTGTTCCATTATATGCACAATTACAAAATAATTCTTACAGAAATAATATTTAATAATTCCACTTATCTTATATCATTTGTTTGATCATCCTAATACTAAGATTTCATTTGTCTCCAATTATTTTAGAATCTTTCTTAGTAAATCTTATTTCTCATTTTTCCTACGTAATTTTCACCCAAGAGTCTCTAAAAACCTTTACTTACTTGTCGACTTTATTTATTTTTAAGTTATTTGACAAAATTATGAAGTATTAAAACAATGACCCATAACACATGTCGGGAGGTCCGGTTAAAAACTGTGGTGTCACATTTCAAAAGGAGTAAAGCTATTTGAGTTGGAGATGATTTCTAAATTTTATTTTATTATTTTGATTTAAATAAATTACATATGTGATTATGTTTTAAATATGATTGTTATATGCACATGCTCTATTAGACTTTTATGCCACGAATATGCATGATACTTAGAATTTATGAATAATGATGCATAATATGTATGATAACATGAACTTCCTGTATAACATGCTCAAGGATGTTGTTGAATGATTATTGCCATGCTCACATATTGCAACACCCCAGCCGCTCAGACTTTCAATTTGGTTTAACCACAAGGCGAGCTAGGGTCCAATTACAATTTCAAGTACACAACTTGTCTTTCTATCTCAATTATCCCAAGCCTTATTCATTTAAGTAACATATACCAAGGAAATTTGCACAAGAGATAAAAGAAAATTTTCGAAATCATTATTGATTTAATAAAATAGACAGAAGTACATAACTTGAATTGAAAACACTAAAAGAAAGAATACATAACTCCAAAATAGAAACTTAAACTCAATGGAAGTCTTACATTTTAGATATTCAAAATTTGGACTACAAGTCCTTGCATCAAGATAGAAAATAGAAAATTCTAAAACTAAGCATTTTAAATTTAAAGCATGCTTTATCATGTGTTGAATTCCCTAAAAGGTGAAAGAGGAAGGGTGAGCAGATAGCCCAATGAATCATTCTTAAAGCAACCAATTTACTAATTCAAACTAATATTTATTCATGGCACAATTCAAGCATACCATGCATCATTATTCTTGATTTCTAAACATGCATAACATGTATATTCATGACACATCAAATACATAAAGCATGCATATTCAAAACATATATTCAATCATTCAACTTCAAAACATCATCACACATGCAAGACTTATTTAAATTAAAATAAAAAAAGTAAAAAAGTTACACTTCCACCTTAATTAAATTTTTTGTGCACACTTCTGAAATCTGGCAGAGTTATGTTACTTCAAAGCTTCCAAACACTCAAGAACTCTCAAGAACACTAAAGAACAGTTCAAGATAACTCAAGAACTGAAAGAATTGCCAAGAAGAAGGCTAGAGAGAGTCAAGAGAGACTAGTATGCTATTGACTTGGGATGAAAACAATGAGAGCACTAGGGTCCTTTATATAGAGTTTAGGAAAATGAAATTTAGCAACTTTGGGTGACAATTCCAAAGGTAACTTTCTAATTTTCTTTTGCATATAAATTAGCAAGATCAAGATATATTATTATTATTATTATTATTATTATTATTACTACTACTACTACTACTACTACTACTACTATTATTATTATTATTATTTTGGCTTGATCAAGATCAAGATAACTTTTCTCTTGATTTTTTTTATTTTTGTTTTCTTTTTGGGCAACGTGCCACCAAAATTTTTTTTTTGATTTTTTTCTTTTCTTTTCGTTCGATGTGCTACATTATTTTATTTTATTATTATTTTTAAATCAATCCATATATATATATATATATATATATATTTCGGGTGGTGTGCCCATATTTTGTTTCCTTTTTTTTTGCTCACTATATTTTACTAATATAAACCATATCAATACACATATTTAATTGCTAATTTTTACAATCCATATATTGCTAATTTTTTTCAACCTATATCTATAATTTAAACTTGCTAACACTTCTATATTTTTATTTTAAATTTTTTTTATTTTCAGTATCTAAATTTTTTTTATTATTTATATTATCCAAATTTTTTGAAAATTTTATATATTTTGTTTTCATTTTCATTTTTTTTGTGATGTATTAAATCCAAATCAACTAGCTAATTAGATAATTTATTTAAATAACTGATTAATAATATTTCTCACTTTTACTTTTGTAACCCATAAATATATAACTTGCTAATCAGGTTTTATTAATTAATTTGACTAATAAATTTTTTATTTCTATTTTCTTTAATATATATATATATATATATATATTTATATATTTATTTATTTCAATTAAGCTACACAATAAATTACGCCTAAGTTTTCACATAATATATTTTAATATATGAATTATACTTACTAATTATTTGATGTATTAAATAATCTTACTAATTGTCTTGCATTCAATAATATCGTTGAATTTATTAAATAAATTTACTGATTATTTAATATACTAAATAATATTACTAATCTTTCTCTAATAAATTTAATAAACCTTAGAAAAATATTTCTTATTTTCATCTTATATTTTTACACTATTATTTTTATTTATTTTTTTCAATTAGGCTACACATTAAAATTATGCCTAGATTTTGTATTAAATAATTTTTTTTTTATAAATGAAAGTAATTCTTTAATTTTTTTTTTACTTATTTTTATTTTTTCAGAGACCTACTTAAATGTTATTTTTTATAATTAATTATACTAATTTGATATTTTTATTTAAATATCAAATTAAGGCTTTATTTACCTATTTTATTTTATACCTATTGCTATTTTTTTCAACTTTCTATTTCTTGTGTGACTATGTAAATTAACCAATTTTCTTGAAATTAGTATATAATAAGTTTTTTTAATAAGTTTCTTATTTTTATTTTTCTTATATATTTCTATACCTCAATATTTTAGATATTTCATATTATTATTATTTTTAATTTTTGGGTAACTATTTTATATCGAAATATGTACAATTTTTGCACTAAAATTCTTATTTTATTATATCTCCATAACATATTATTTTTCATTTGCCAACCCATAATTTGTACCCAAAAATTTCTTAAAATCTTTAAAATTAATTCACTTAATTTATTTTATTTAATTTCATTAAACTTATTTATTTTTAATTATTTGACAAAATTCTGGGGTATTACACATGGTTCATAAATAAAAGAAATAAAATTCAGCATGCGTACATATAACATTCAAGCATAAAATCATCATAAAGATGCATCATATATCAACTAGGCTTAAACATTGCATAATCTATCATGGCATGGTTTCATGGATGCATGAGCATGGTATATACATGAATCTGAAAATTAAATCATGAATGATGGACTAAAATTAGATATGCATGATAAACTGATATTAGAACAAGCATGAGCATGCCATTAATCTAATCTAGCAAAGTAAAAGTTCAAGAAATCTCATCCACATTAGTTGCTAGTTTGTAGAAAATCCAATAGATGTTTCGTTCTCCCAAACGTCTAGCACTCCAAGCACACTCAAAAATATTGAATAAACTGAACTTATCACTTTGAAACACTCAAGAACACAAGAGAAGTGAGAAGGGGTTACCAAGAAGAGGGCTAGAGAAAGTCAAAAAGGGAAGTGTCAACTCTTGCTTTGGGATGAGGAGATTGAGAACACTAGGGGGTTTATATAAGTTTTCAAGAGCAAGGGGATGGTTTGGCTTGTTCTCACACTAGGGAATCTTTCCATGTTCAATTGAGATGTTTTGGCAAGAAGACCTTTCCCTTTCTCTCTTGTAACCACAATTTGGCAAGTTGGGATTAGGGTTTCCTTAACTTAGTGTGAGCACAAGATGTGCTTGGGACCACTTGCTGATTCTTTTCTTTATTCTTGGCATCAAGATGAAGATTAAATTTTGTGAGCATGGAATCTTTCTCATCTTTACTGGGGCGTTACTTTATGAGAATAGGACAACTCTCATTTTGGACTTAATGTGAGCAAGAATCTTTCCTATCCAATCTCTTCGTGTGGGCGTCATGCATTCACAAGATCACAAGTCTTTCTTATTTCTTGTGTTTCCTATTAGAAATTCTTCCTATTTCCTCGTGTGAGCATAACCTAGACCATGGGAACACTTTCTAATTTATTTTTCTTGGGTGTTAAGCATAAGTCAGATTCGTGAATGATCTTGTGAGTTCAAATTAGCAACATTTCTATGTGCGATTGATTCTCTCCTATCTTGTATGTCCAGCCATGATAGAGCACAAAATGTTTAGTAACTTCTATTATGAGTCCTTTTGTGAGTGCTCACCAAGCAAGGTTATTTAGGGGCTTTTGTATAATAATCTATTATGAGTCCTTTTGTGACATCATGGAATCAAATAAGTTTCTAATATCGGCGCACAAGACAAAACTTTTGTATGTTTCTTATTTCCCTTGGATTCTCTCCCTTTTTTTTGGCACCACAAATGGCAAAGAAACTTTCCTATTTTCCCTTCCTTGGATGTTGAACATAGATTGGGTTGTGAGCAAATTTATCAAACGTGATCATGGTTCTAATCTAGGCTGGTTTCTTATCTTGGAAACATTTCATTTTCAAATAATTCAGCAACTCCTCTTTGTTCCTATGAGACGTCAGGACTATGGGTACACATGATAAGATTTTTGGGACTTCTAATTGTGATTATTTGGGTCATTTTCAGTGTACATGGTGTATATGATTACATATCATGGCACGCATGATCATGTCATGCTAATATTACCACTCATGTGGCTTGCACAGGCTTAGGGGTGCTCATGCATTTTTGGGTCCACATGAATTTAAAATAAATTCATATATCTCATTTAGGCCCTTAGCACGTACTTTTGGGTTCACATAAATTTAATAAAAATTCATATCTTTCAAATGGCTAGGTTTTCTCCCAATTTCTTTCCTAATTTAGATTCCCTTGAAGCGTACCAGGTAAATGAACTCTTGATTGGACAAATGAAATGAATTTTTGGATTCCTAGGCCATTTGAGGTGTTTACTTCATTTCATTTTGTTTCCTTTTCTAAATTCCACTCCCCTATGAGGTTTCTGGGCAAATTCAAGCTTGTTAATTCAATATAGAAATGAATTGGACTTTGTCTATCATTTCATCTCATTTTGTAAAAAATTTTAGGGTATTACACCTACCCCCCTTAAAAGAAATTCGTCTTTGAAATTTGTACATAGTCAGGGGTTCCTACTGAATAGATTTGGGTACTTAGTCTTCATTTCATTCTCTAACTCCCAGGTAGCTTCTTCTATCTCGTAATGCTTCCACAACAACTTAACTAAGGAAATATCCTTAGTTCTTAAGTTTTCTATCTTGTAATCAAGGATTCTAATTGTCGCTTCTTCATAAGTGGCATCATCTTGGATGTTCACTTCTTCCCAATGGATTATGTGAGATGGATTCGGTTCCTACCTTTTCAGCATCGACACATGGAACACATTGTGAGCTGAGGTCATCCAGTTTGGTGGATCCAACTCATAAGCACATTCCTCGATTCTTCTAAGTATTTCAAAGGGTTCGAAAAATCTCATTGATAGTTTCCCTGGAAGCCAAACTTCTTAATGCCCTTCTAGGGACTAATCCATAGGAACACTTTGTCACCCACTTAGAACTCTAGGGGTCTCCTTCTTTTGTTTGCATAGTTCTTTTGATGACTTTGAGCTACTGTCAGTCTCCTCTGTATCAGTTTCATTTGGTTATTCATTTATTCCACCAAGTCTGGCCCAGTCAGCGCATGATGTAATACCTTAAATTCTTTTTACTCAATTAAATGAAATTTATCATTTATTCAGTAAAATTTGGGTACAAAATGAAATCAAGCTCATTTTAAGGCTAAATTTGGTAGGTTGCAAAACTCTCATTTAGTGCCCCTTAGGGACCCGAAACAACTTGAAATTAAGTAAGATGACATGAACCAACTAAGGGGACAACATATCCAAAAATTAGAATAATTGGTCAAGGTTAGGGTTTTCATTTGCCAAACGACCTTCAAGGGGTCCAAATTAGAAAGAATTGTCATTTAGGGTACTTCGAGGGATTGAAATGATCCGAAACAAAATGGAATGGCATGAACTAATAAAATGAATGAAATATCCAAAAATCAAAACAATTGGCTAAGATTTGAATTTTCATTTGCCTAGTGACCTTAGTGGGTCTTAAATAAGGAAAGTTTTTGGTGGAAAATCATCTAGGGCCAAACCTTACAATAAAATGTGCATTAGGTTCATGTGATTCCAAAACTATACGATATAAATCATAATTCCATGTAAATAAGCAGATATTAATTTTTATTTGATTTTTGTGAACCCATGAAGTCATGGCCACCCTACTTGATTGTGTACACCCACACCAATTTAAGCCAAAATCGGCCCAACCACGTACATGTTTGTGTACACACATGTGAGTAACCCTATTTAGGTAGTTTCTTGGAACCAAGTTGAGCATCTTTGACTATTATATGGTGTCCCCTCAAATTTGATATTGTACACCCATACTTGATGTCCAAGAAATGAAAAAATGGGAAAGTATTCCTTGTGTGTTTGTGTGATAAACAAGCAAGGAAACCAAAAAGGAAAGTTTCTATGAGCACATAGGGGACATCCCATTTAAATTAGAATATGACTTAAACCTCTTTTGTGTTCACACATAGTTAGGACACAAGATGATACTCATATCTTTTGAGCCATAGTCGTCCCACTTGCGAACCATGAGCAAACTTGCCCTCTTTATGCAAACCATCCCCTTTATGTATAGAAACTTTCCCAAATATCTGTGAGCTTCCCAAGCTGCCCAAGGCTGCCCTAAGACGTCCCATATGCTCTCACGAACATCTATATAAACCCCCTTGCTCACTTTCATCTCATCCCAAAGCAAAGAGTTGACACTTCCCTCTTTGTTTGTTCTTGCCCTCTTCTTGGCACCTCTTCTCACCCTCTTTTCTCTCCTGTGTAAGAAGTTCTTATTTTAGTATTTTAGAGACTTGTTAAAGTAGTCTTGTTGGTGTTTTATAGTTCTGAAAGTGGTTGATAATACGAACCTCTACCAGATTCAACAAAAACTTGGATTAAGGTGGAGGGGATTTCTTACATCTCTACTTTGCTAATTTAAATTTCTAGCATGTTCATGCTTGTTTAAATTCTAATTTTCAACATGTCTTATTTTAGTTTCAACATGTTTAATCATATTTTGATTTTAGTTCAACATATTTTTATGTTTTAATCACTCATGAGAGCATGCCATGCTTAGAATTCATGTATAGAATTTAATTCAATGTATCAAGCATGTTATTTAATGTTACGTGCTTTCTTGGTTGTTTTAAATTCTGATATTTACATTTTGAGTTTCTTTTACGATTATGTGATTCTTAAATATAAAAAAATTGAAGATAAGAACCACGTACTGTCATAGTGAGCCATATGGGTGCTATGGTGTTCTTAACACATGCTTGAAGTGTGTGGTTGCGGGGCACAATTAAGGGATACTTGGTATGTGGCATCCAATGGAAAGTGATAAAGAAATGTCTTTCCACCCTAAAGAGGGGTATCTAAATTGAGAACATTAAGGGAGTAGAACCTCTTTCAGTCTTAACCTAAGGAATTAGAAAGTCTATTTTTAGAAAGTCTGTATGTAAAGGCATATTACCCAGATTTTGAATAAAGACTTCCGCTGAATTTTTGTTTTAAATTTTGAGTTACGTATCCTTTCTTTTGATTATATGAATTCAATAATGTATCTCTGTGTTTTATTTTGAATAAACAAAGAGTTTGAAGTTTTCTTATTTATTCACTTGTATTGTCTTGTTGAAAATTAAACTCAATGGAAGTGAATTTATGAGTATTTCAATAAGTGTTAGAATAAAGGAATTGAGATGCAAGTTGACCCAACCCGCCTTGTGGTTGAGCTTGAACCTGTTTTTAGGGGGTTGGGGTGTTACAAAGGTGGTATCAGAGCCTAGGCTTTAGGTGCCTTGGGTTAGAATTAGAAAGTCAATAAGTGGCTGTTTGACTAGAATTAGAAACTCAAATTAGGGTTTTACTTTGAATCGAATCGAATCTTGAATGCCTTGGGCTAGTGAGTAAGCCTTGTCTCGAGTGAAATTTTAGAAAGTGTTTTCAAAAAGGAAGTATATGTTTTTGAAATGTTTTGTTTGGATACAAAGACTACAAGTTGAGTTGATAGTGGGTAAGCCATGCCCCGAGTGAAGCTAAACATTGAAAGGGAGGTGGGTTATCTTGCCCTAGAAAGCACGGTTGCAAAGTAGACTTCGATTTTGCTGCCCGATCTGGAGGTTGTCCCACCATCTTGTACGAATGGTCTGAGTTGAAGAACACCCTTCCTTTCTATAAAAGAAAATTAGAAGGTGAAAAATTAGGGAAAGAAACTGTTTACAAGTCAAAAAAGATGCCAAAGGTGGTGTCTTGACTAGACAGAGGTTGTGAGTCAGCCAATATGAAACCATGGGTCTTGGGGATTAACCTTAGGTAGAGACATGGGTATAGCCATGGGTGGCATAGTGGATCAAAAGCATAAATCTTTAGGACATAGGCTTGAGACTGAAACTTGTGTGAAAATAGAAAATTGTTTGATCAGGACACAGGACCAGGAAGCTTCTGTATCTTTCGATTTCTATGTTGTATGAGATGCATAGGAATTCGGGGTTATGGAGGAAACCTGGACTCGGAGAATAATGGACCATGTGTGGTGAATGATTAGTAACTCTAGCAAACAGGTTTTTCTATGCTCGCTAGTATGGGACGGTGGAGATTAGTGGGCTCAAGAACCTTAGCTATCGAGCAAATTTGCAAAATTGTTTGGGTGCGGCTCTGTTTTGGGTGGAAGCCTAAGTGGAAGGGGTAGAGTGGTATGAGACACTTGAACCTAAAAGCTTAAGTAGAAGTTTGGAACCTTACTATGCTAGTTTGATTGTATGATTGTCTGATACGCTTGATGTAATGTTTAATTGCTTTGAGACCAAATATTTTACCCATGCATGAAGAGAGCCTAGAAGAAAAACCTTTAGGCCACTAAACAAATCGAGAACCTAAAGACATGAACCTAGAGTCATGATAGTACAAGAATTTGATGAATCAAATACTAATAACCTACTCGATTCGTAGATAATGGCTGGGACAAGAAGGTACGCTACTCGATCCACCACCTTTAATGAAACTAAGTAATGGGAACAAGAATTGCCTATTGGAATGGAGGCACAGATGGAGGTCATGATGAATGAGATGTCGTAGAAGGTGCTGGATCAACTATTGAGGGCACTTCTACAAATAATCCCTCAAGCAGCTCCTCAACTACAAGTACTTGAACCCGCTCAGGTTCAATAGCCAGCACCTGTGGCCCAAGACCCCAAACGCCAAAGGGCTCAGCAGGGTTTGGAGGATGAGAATCAGAGGAAGATGTTGACAGAGCTATAGAAGCTCCATCCTCCTTCATTTGATGGGACTACTGATTGCATCTTGGTGGACCACTGGTACCAAGAGATGGAGGAAATTCTCAGTGTACTTAAGGTAACAGGGTGGAAGCGAGTGGCACTGGCCACACACCACTTCAAGGGGCTAGCTAGAAGTTGGTGGCGTATGATGAGGATAGACCCTAATACAGATATGGATAACATGAGCTAGCAGAACTTCTCAAAAATCTTCTATAAAAAGTTCTTTCTAGAGGCAACCTTAAGCAAGCTACAAGAGGACTTTGTTCGACTGAATCAAAGGCACATAACTGTAGTTGACTATGAGAGGAAGTTCACTGAGCTGGCCAAATTCTCCCCAGATCTGATTAGGGATAAAAAAGAAAGGCCAATCGATGCGCATAGGGTCTCAAGATGGAGATTCGAAAGATAGTGAAGACTCTGGGCCTAAAGACTTACAAAGATATCATAGAAAAGGCCCTAAAACTAGAATAAGAGCTCAACCTAGAACAAACATTGAGGGGGAATAATAAGAGGCCTGGGAAAAAAAATGATCAAGGGGCTCAGAAGAAAAGGGAGGATGGTGGGAAAACACCACCTACACAAAAAGAGGGGCAGGCCAAGAAAAAGTCAAGGGAACAAGCAAGAAAGCAAGGGCTTTGTTTTGTGTGCAACCAAAAGGGTCATCTGGCTAGAAATTATCCTAATGCATAGGCTCGAGCTCTTTAGCAACAGCCACAGCACGGAGGATGTCAGAATGATCAATCTCAGGGGAAGCAACAATAGTCGAATGCTAACCAGAGGCATAACCAGGGGGCAGAACCAGGGCAGAATGTTTGCTATTAAGGTTTAGGAAGACCAAGTCCCTACAGTGGAAGGTACATTTTTGTTGTTTAATATTGTCGTGAAATTGTTGTTTGACTCAGGTGCCTCTAAATCCTTTATTTATGAAGAACTAGCTGATAGGTTATAACTTGTGACGAAAACACTACCTGTAACATTGAATGTGTTCACACCAATAGGGACCACTATGACTTCAAAAAAAATGTGTAGTTGTGACCTAAGGTTCGGAGATAAACTCATAATAGTAGATTTATGTACCTTACCTTTTTATGGCTTTGATGTAATCTTGGGGATGGATTGGAAGGACCACTACCAAGCCCAGATAGATTGTCATAAAAGATGATTGACCATAACCCTACCTTATGGGGAAACCTATAGAATCAATGGGGATATGCAGAAACTACCAAGGAGTCCAGCCATAACCATGTTGAGTTGCTTAAGGCAGAAGAATGAGTTTGAAGAACTTTCTAAAGAAGAACCTATGGACTGAAGAGGATACAAGACCTAACAGTGGTTAGTGAGTATGAGGATGTGTTCCTAGATGACTTACACGGACTACCACTTGCTGGAGCGATAGAGTTCAAGATTAAACTTCACCCTGGAACCAACCCTATAGCCATACCTCCTTATAGAATGACACCAGTAGAACTGATTGAGTTGAAATCACAACTCGACAAGATTCGAGAGAAGGGGTTCATCAGGCCGAGTAAATTACCTTGGGGAGCTTCGGTGTTGTTCATAAAGAAGAAGGATGGTTCTATGAGACTTTGTGTTGATTATTAGAAGTTGAACCAAGCTAAGGTGAATAATAAATATCCTTTACTAAGGATTGATGACCTATTTGATCAATTGAGAGGAGCCACTCATTTCTTGAAGATTGATCTTAGGTTGGGATATCACCAGTTGAGAATTAAGGAGTCTGATGTACACAAGACGACCTTCAGAACAAGATATGGACACTTTGAGTTCATTGTGATGCCCTTTGGTTTGACCAATGCCCCAACAACATTCATAGACTTGATGAACAGAGTGTTTAGACAATATCTTGGCCAGTTTGTGGCGATATTCGTAGATGACATCCTAATCTACTCCAAGTCAGAGGCTGAACACTTAGAACACTTGCAGATAGTGTTGGAGACACTCAGAAGGCATCAATTATATGCCAAGTTCAGCAAGTGTGAGTTTTGGATGAAAAAAGTCAACTTCCTTGGCTACATAATGTCAATAAAAGGCATTTCTATAGATTCAGAGAAAGTGGAAGCGGCTATGGATTGGAAGCAACTTAAGACAATTATAGAGATTGGGAGCTTCTTAGGCCTGGCTTGGTACTCTAGAAGGTTCATCCAAGATTTTTCCAAACTGGCAGAACCTATGACCAAGCTGACCATGAAGGGAGTTAAGTTCGATTGGAATGAGAATTGTGAACAATCATTCCAAGAACTGAATAAGAGATTGACTACGGCTACTATCCTAGTCACTCAAACCCATGTGTTATCGATACCCTTTATACTGATGCCTCACTGAGTGGACTTGAAGTAGTGTTGATGCAGGGGAGACGAGTAGTTGCTTATGCCTCACGAAAGCTAAAGGTCCATGAGAAGAATTACCCTACTCACGATCTAGAATTAGTGGCCATCGTATTTGCCCTAAAGATTTGGAGACACTACCTTCATGGTGAAAAATTTGATCTATTTTTAGATCATAAGAGCTTGAAGTACATCTACACCCAGAAAGATTGAACCTCAGGCAGCGTAGGTGGACGAAATTCCTTAAGGACTATGATTTTCAATTACACTACCATCCGAGGAAGGCTAATGTGGTGGTTGATGCCTTGAGTAGAAAGTTCAACCACCAAGAGGAAGAAAAAGGCCAGATGCACCAGTTAATCAAAGACTTTAGGCTAGGAATACCTTGAATGACAAGCAAGCCTACCTTTACAACATGTCTTGCCAATTGGATCTACTACATCAGATTAGGGACGAAGAAAGGCAAGACAAGTGGTTTGTAGGTTTGATAGAGGGGGTTGAACATGGTAAGCATCCTAACTTTAGGTTGGATGTTGAGAATATCATGAGGCTTGGGGAGAGGATCTGTGTAACTGAGAATGGATAGAGTAAGCAGACAATATTGGATGAGGCCCATCAAACCAAATATACAATACATCCAGGTGGAAATAAGATGTACTAGAACCTCATAAAGACTTACTGGTGGAGAAGAATGAAGAGGGTCGTGGCTAAGCATCTTGCCAAGTGCTTAACCTGTCAACAAGTAAAAGTGGAACATCGAAAACCCTCTGGAACATTACAACTACTCCCTATCCTTGAATGGAAGTGGGATAACATCGCCATGGATTTTGTCAATGGTTTGCCCAGGAACCAGGAAGGAGAACATATTGTTTGGGTGGTTGTGGATTGTCTCACCAAAGTGGCTCATTTCCTGTCGATTAGATCCACAAACCAAGTCAGTAAGCTGGGAGAACTATATGTGAAGGAAATAGTAAGGCTGCATGGTGTACCCAAGGCTATTGTGTCTGACAGAGACTTTTGCTTCACTTCATAGTTGTGGTAGAGTATACAGAAGGAGGTGGGTACTAAGCCTACCATGATTACAACATTTCACCCTCAAACGGATGCTCAGTCTGAGAGAGTTATCCAGATTTTAGAGGATATGTTGAGGTCTTGTGTTTTAGACTTCAAGGGGAATTGGAGAAAGTTCTTACACTTGGCAAAGTCTGCCTATAACAATAGTTATCAGGCAACTATTAAGATGGCTCCATTCGAGACTCTGTATGGAAGGCCCTGCATATCACCTACCTGGTAGGCTGAACTTGAGGATCATGTATAATCAAACTAAATTTGGTGGAAGAAATGAATAACCAAGTCAAGTTAATATAGAAGAGGGTGACTATAGCTCAAAGTTGTCAAAAGAGCTACGCTGAAAAGAGGAGAATACCACTAGAGTTTCAAGTTGGAGACAAAGTATTTTTGAGAATTAGTCTTCAAAAGGGCATCAAGAGGTTTAGATTCAAAGGGAAGTTATCTCCAAGGTTTGTCAGACCCTTTGAAATACTTAGAAGAATCGAAGAATGTGCTTTTGAGTTGGACCGACTAAGCCGAATGAATTCAGCTCATAATGTATTCCATGTATTTATGTTGAGAAAGTATGAACCTGACCCTTCTTACATCATCTACTAGGAAGAAGTGAATATTCAAGATGATGCTACTTACAAGGAAATAATGGTCAGAATCCTTGACCATAAAGTACAAAGTCTGCGAATGAAGGATATCCCGTTAGTGAAGGTATTATGGAAACATCATAGGGTGGAACAAGCTACCAGGGAACTCGAAAGCGAGATAAAGACAAAATATTCACACTTGTTCACTAGAAATCCTTAGTTATGTTCGAATTTTGAGGATGAAATTCTTCTAAGGAGGGTAGGTTGCAATACCCTATATTCTTTGTACTCAATTAAATGAAATTTATCATTTATTCAGCGAAATTTTAGTGCAAATGAAATCAAGCTCATTTTAGGGCTAAATTTGGTAGGTTCCAAAACTCTCATTCAGTGCCCCTTAGGGACCCAAAAAAACTTGAAATTAAGTAAGATGACATGAACTGAATAAGGGGACAACATATCCAAAAATTAGAACAATTGGTCAAGGTTAAGGTTTTTATTTGCCAAACGACCTTCAAGGGGTCCAAATTAGAAAGAATTGTCATTTAGGGTACTTCGGGGAATCGAAATGACCCGAAAAAAATGGAATGGCATGAACTAACAAAATGACTGAAATATCCAAAAATCAAAACAATTGGCCAAAATTTGAATTTTCATTTGCCAAGTGACCTCAGTGGGTCTTAAATAAGAAACGTTTTTGAAGGAAAATCATCTAGGGTCAAACCTTACCTTAAAATGTGCATTAGGTTCATGTGATTCCAAAACTATAAGATATAAATCATAATTCTATTTAAAGAAGGAGATATTAATTTTTATTTAATTTTTGTGAACCCATGAAGTCATGGCCACCCCTACTTGATTGTGTACACCCACACCCACTTAAGCCCAAATTGGCCCAAACACGTACATGTGTGTGTGCACACATGTGAATAACCCTATTTAGATAGTTTCTTGGAACCAAGATCAGCATCTTTGACTATTATATGGCGTCCCATTAAATTTGATATTCTACATGCATACTTGATGTCCAAGAAATAAGAAAATAGAAAAATATTCCTTGTGTGTTTGTGTGATAAGCAAGCAAGGAAACCAAAAAGGACAGCTTTCATGAGCACATAGGGGACGTCCCATTTGAATTAGAATATGATTTAAACCTCTTTTGTGTTCACACATAGTTAGGAAACAAGATTATACTCATATCTTTTGATCCATAATGGTCCCACTTGCCAACTATGAACACACTTGCCCTCTTTATGCAAACCATCCCCTTTATGTATAGAAACTTGCCAAAATATTTGTGAGCTTCCCAAGCTGCCCTAAGACATCCCATATGCTCTCACGTACATCTATATAAACCTTCCTTGCTCACTTTCATCTCATCCCAAAGCAAAGAGTTGACACTTCCCTCTTTGTTTGTTCTTGCCCTCTTCTTGACACCTCTTCTCACCCTCTTTTCTCTCCTGTGTGAGAAGTTCTTATTTTAGTATTTTAGAGAGTTGTTGAAGTAGTCTTGTTAGTGGTTTAAAGTTCTAAAAGTGGTTGATAAGGTGAACTTCTACCGGATACAACAAAAACTCGGATTAAGGTGGAGGAGATTTCTTAAACCTCTACTTTGCTATTTTAAATTTCTAACATGTTCATGCTTGTTTAAATTATAATTTTCAGTATGTCTTATATTAGTTTCAGCATGTTTAATAATATTTTAATTTTAGTTCAACATGTTTTTATGTTTTAATCACTCATGAGAGCATGCCATGCTTATAATTCATGTTTAGGATTTAATTCAATATATCAAGCATGTTATTTAATGTTTATATGCTTTCTTGGTTGTTTAAAATTCTGATATTTACATTTTGAATTTCTTTTATGACTATGTGATTCTTAAATATAAAAATTGAAGATAAGAACCATGTACTGTCGTATGGGTGCTATAGGTTTTCTTAACACATGCTTGAAGTGTGTGGTTGCGGGGCGCAACTAAGGAATACTTGGTATGTGGCATTCAATGGAAAGTGACAAAGAAATTTCTTTCCACCCTAAAGAGGGGTATCTAAATTAAGAACACAAGGGAGTAGAATCCCTTTCAGTCTTAACGTCAAATACAACCAAAAAGTTGCTTGAATCACTTAATGCATGAAAGTGTTTGAATTTTGATGTGCTATTGATTTGAAATAGTTACTTAGTTGTTTAATAAATGATCCATTAAGCTATGTGCTCACCCCTTCCTTTTATTTTTCAAGAAGTTGACTTGAATCATGAAGGCCATTTATATTAGATTATTTCTAAGTTTTGAAAGTTCTATTTTAAGGGCATGTTGCCCAAATTTTGAAGTTAAGACTTCCACTGAATTTTATTAAAGTTTTGAATGTTATGTACTCAAGTTTTGATTTAAGAATGTAACTTTCTTTATTTTATTTGAATAAATAATAAAGAGTTTGAAGTATTCCTTTATCCAATTGTATAGCCTTGTTAAATTGAAATTTGATACAATGTGATGTATCCATAAATGTTTTCAATAAGTGTTTGAATAAAGGAATTGAGATGCAAGTTGTGTACTTGTAAATGTAACATAGGACCCAACTCGCCTTGTGGTTGAGCTTAAACCTGTTTCTAGGGGGTTGGGGTGTTACACATGATCTTCAAGTTTGACCCAACAGGTTGGTGATTTGTAGGGTCTTCCATAAAGAATGTCAAATAAAGCCATCTTAATACTTGCCTAATAACTATTGTTATAGGCAAACTCTACTAAGTATAAGTATTTGCTCTAGTTTTCTTTAAAGTCGAGGTTACATGAACTTAACATGTCTTCTAAGGTTTGGATAACTCTCTCCGACTGCCCATCTATCTATGGGTGAAAAATAGTGCTCATGGTGAGCTTAGTGCCCAACTCCTTCTGTAGACTCTGCTAGAACTAAGAGGTGAAGCAAGAGTCTCTGTTAGTGTAACATCTCAAAAATTCGTATGAAATTTGAAAATTTATATAGAGAATTATACAGAATTGACAGATGAAAAATTTGGTAAGTCCTAGTTTAGTCAGATAAAGAATAAAATTAATTTAATAGATTTTTGGAAGAAAATATATGAATATAATGTATATCATGGGATATCATAACCAAAAAATACAAGGATATATGCAATTTTTTATGAAAACAAGATTAGAAAGTCAATTTGGATTAAGATTTGGCAAAAATTCGAAAATGGAACATGAAATTCGGCTGAAAATCATATAAATATAACTCAAAACGCATCCAATGGCTACAAACCGTCGATCTGAATCTGATCCGCGATCCAACGGTCACAAGATGATCTGCACCAACACCCGAGCACACAGGATAATGAAGATCGAATGGATGGAGATGATCAAGGATGATTGAATGGTTGTGATCAAAGTCGCAAAATCTCGGTCGCGAAGTCGCATGGTGCGACTCCGCATGCGCCAAAACAATGCAAAAAAATTGACAAAAAATTCACCAAAAATTACCAAGAAAATCAAGATAAATACCAAAAATTAATTTTTAAATTCTAAAAAAATTCGAAAATACTTATTTTCCTCCTATAATTAGGAAATACAAAATTCTAGAGAATTTAGGTGTTTTACTCCAAGAAAAGATCAAAATTTTCTATTTTTTTCCTTTGAAAATCTACATAAACCCCTCTAGGCTCTTACTTCCCTAATTCCAAAAATAAGAGTTGAAATTTTCTCTTATTTTCTCTAAGCCCTCTTCTTGGCACCTCTTCTCACCTTTCTTTCCTCTCTCTTGTGTGTGAGAAGTTTTTCTCTTGGGTTGGAGAATTAATTTGGGTGATCTTCATTGGCACTAGTACGTCAGGGAATTGCTTTAGAAATTTCTGAAGAAAGCATGACAAGGTGGAAATGATTTGTAAAACACCTTTCTGTTCTTATTTAAATTTATCGCATACTCATTGTTTGTGTGTTTTTCACTAAAATCAAAGATTTTCAATTTCAATTTCAGAATTTTAAAAGTTTATTTCAGTTTTTTAGTTTTGATTCATGTTTAAGCAATTATATCATCCATGCCATGTTAGTATCATGCTTAGGCTTTTAAATTAAAGCGTGATGCATGTTTTATGAGTGTTTCTTGAATTAATAATGTATATTTTAAATTTTAGTTTGATTTCATATTGATATGAGTGTTAAGGATGGTGATAATAATCACGTACCATCATAAGGGTCAAGGCAACGCTATGGATGTTCTTCTCATATGGTTTTTAGACCTAAGTACTTGAGAGTCGTGTACCATAGTACCTTGCGAGTCACCACGTGTAACAGGTTGATGTCGACATGTGCTACGAACGGGTTGATGCCGAGTGTGCCCCGTTTACTTAGTTAAGAGCATCAAGGGATTAAAGGCCATTTTGGTCTGAAACTCGACTTGAAAAAATTGTTGTTTGAAACGCCCAATGATTGTGAGTGTTTGAATTATGATTGTGTTATGAGTTTGAATATGAAAGATGGTTGTTTAAAAAGGATCCACTGGGCTATGTGCTCACTCCTTCCTTTCTTATTTTTTTCTAGAACATGAAACCTATGAAGCAGTTGAACATGGATAGTTCCTAGAAAGTTTCTACCTTGTTATTTTCAGAAATTTTAAGGGCATGTTGCCCAAAGTTTAAATCTTTTCTATTAAAAAGTATTTTGAAGTTTTCCACTGTAATAATTAGTTTTTTTAAAAGTTTTGTACTTTCAATTCTTTCTATTATGAATGAAACAGTTTGAATTTCTTCATCTCTTTTAATTTTCCTTGATTTTATTAAAGTGAAAATTTTGTATTCTTGAATTTTTATACAAAGGCATGAGATATTGAAAAAGGGAAGAACAAGTGTGTGTCACTTGTAAAGTAACACCGACCCGACCCGCCAATTGGTTAAGTCCACTGTCAAGAGAATAGTGGTTATGTTCAATGCTTAAAGATATGGGGGTTGGGGTGTTACAAGCGTGGTATCAGAGCTCAATTATTTGAAATACTGGGCTAGAATTAGAAAATCAATCAGTGATTGTTTGACTAGAATTTGTTAAATTCGATCGCGATTCAGTACTGCACTCGAGGTTGATCAACGGCCCAGAAAAGCGCATTCCATTAATCGTGAACCGAGTACTACGATCGAGGTTGATCAGATGTCTTAGATCTCACCCGCCTGATCTCAATCGCGAACCCAATACTGCGATCGAGGAGATCCAACGGCCGATGTTCCACCCGCCCGATCTTGATCACAACGCAATCTCGAGGACAATCTGACGGTTGATATTCGATGCTCTGAATTAAATAACCGAAAATCCGAATTAAATCAATAAAAATACATCAAAAATCCAAAAATTGGTTTTTAAAATCCCAAAAATTTTCAAAAAAATTACTTGCTAATCTCTTGTGCTTGGGGGGCACGAAAAGTTGAATTATTGGCAAGTTTCTTACAATTAGAGCACCACAAACTTGCCATTCTATACACTTTTGAAGCCTATATAAACCCCCTATGCTCACACTTCAACTCATCCCAAGAAACAAGAGTTGAATTGTCATCTTGTCCTCTAAGCCCTCTTCTTGGCTCCCCTTCTCACTTTCTTTTCCCTCTTGTATGTGAGAAGTTCATTGGGTTGGGAATTGGTGTTGGGTGATTCTCTTGGTGTTTGAGCTTTGAGAGCCATTACTTCAACTTTGGGGAGAAAGCAACACAAGGTGGAAGTGATTTCTCTTACACCCTTTTTTCTTATTCAAAGTTCTAGCATGTTCATTGTGTGTATGATTTTAAAATCAAAAGATTTTCAGTTCTAGTATTCTAAAATAATTATTAGTTTTAGATTTGATTCATATTTGAATTTAAGCATGCATATTGATCATGCCATGCCTAGTATCATGTTTAGGCTTTATTTCAATATGTGATGCATGATTTTGAGTGTTCCATGATTGAATTTTCAGTTTGATTATATGTTGAATTTATTTATTTTAGTCTCATGTTCTTAAGTTTATTTTATGATTCTAAAATATGTGACTTAACAAAGATGATGGTGATAATTACCACGTACCATCATAACACACATGTGGGGTGCTATGAATGTTCTTTTCATATGATTAGTTCATATGGTTTTAAGACCAAAGTACTTGGTTGGTGGGTAATGTCCCTTGAAGTCCAAAAGTCCAAAAAAATTGGCTAAGAAGAGCCATATTTCACTCTAAGGAGGTATTTTGTTAAGAACATCAAGGGCATCAAAAACCCTTTTGGTCTAAATTACAACTTTAAAGAATTTGTTGTCTAAAACGCCTAATGTATGCAAGTGTTTGAATTATGGATATGCTATTGTTTTGAGTTTAAAAAATGGTTGTTCGATAAAGATCCACTGAACTATGTGCTCACCCCTTCCTCTTTTATTTTTTAGGAAATTAAATTATGAAGGCTATGGAAATTAGATAGTTTTGATTTAGTTTCTTTTTTCTTAAAAGTTTCCTTTCAATGTAAGGGCATGTTGCCCAATTTTGAATAAAACTTCTGCTGAAAGTTAGTATTTCTATTTTGAGATTATTTATCAACAATGTAATAGTTTACAAAGTTATGTACTTTCTTTTATCAATAAAGAAGTTGAATTTTTCTTTACCTTTAATTGCCTTGATTTTATTAAATGTGAATTTGTACTGTTGAGTTTATTCTAAGGCATGTGGTATTGAAAAATAGAAAGTCAAGTGTGTGTCACTTGTAAAGTAACATCGGCTCAACCCGCCAATTGGTTAAGTCCACTGTCGAATAATGGTGGTTGTCCAAAACTCAAGGAATGTGGGGGTTGGCGTGTTACAAAGGTGGTATCAAAGCATAGGCGTTAGGCACCTTGGGCTAGAAATAGAAAGTTAAGCCTAAACATATGTTGATTAGGCTAGAAAATAGAAAGTCAAACATTAGTTGGTTAAGTCCACTGTCGAATAATGGTTGCGGTGTTAGAGTTAGATACAATCATCTTAAGCACACTATGAAGTCTTACTATTTCCTTCACATAGAGTTCTCCTAGCTTACTGACTTAGTCTGTGGATCTGATTGGCAAGAAGTGAGCCACTTTAGTGAGATGATCCACAATCACCCAAGCAGTGTCTTGTTCTTTCTGGTTCCTCGGCAAACCACTAACGAAGTCCATGACAGTGTTATCCCATTTCCATTTAGGTATAGGGAGTGCTAGTAACATTCCATAGGGTTTTCTGTATTTTTCTTTTACTTGTTGACAAGTTAAGTACTTAGCAACATGCTTAACCACATCTCTCTTTATTCCCCTCCATCAGTAAGTCTTTTTGAGATTTTGGTACATCTTATCTCTGCCTAGATGTATTGTATACTTCGTTTGATGCGCCTCATTCAGTATGGTTTATATACTTGATCCATTCTGAGGTATATAGATCCTCTAACCAAACCTTAGGATATTCTCAGCATCTAACCTAAAGTAAGAATGCTTTCCCTATTCAACTCCTTCCATTAGGCTTTTGAGCCACTTGTCTTGCCTTTGTTCATCCTTGATCTAGTGCAGAAGATATGATTGGAAAGAAATGCTTTAAAGATAGGCTCGTTTTTCATTCAAGGTTATACCCAACCTAAAGTCTTCAATTAGCTAGTAGATTTGGCCCTTTTTCTTCCTCATGTTTGTTGAACTTTTGTAAGACCCGAACCCCAAAACTTTCTATTGGACTTAACCACAAGGCGAGCCGGGCTAGTATTACATTACAATTTCAATTAAACAACTTGTCTTTCTATCTCAATTATCCCAAACCTTATTCAATTAGGTAACATAAACAAAGGCAAATTGCACAAGAGATAAAATAAAACTTGTCAAATCCTTATTGATTTAATAAAAGTGAAACAAGTACATAATTTGAATTGAAAACACTAAAAGAAAGAGTATATAACTCCAAATTAGAAACTTAAATTTAGCGGAAGTCTTACATTCTAAATATTCAAAATTTGGACTATAAGTCCTTACATCAAGATAGAAAATAAAAATTTTCTAAACCTAGGAATTCTAAATTTCAAGCATGCTTAATCATGTGATCACTTTCCTGAAAACATAAGAAAGAAAGGGTGAGCACATAGCCCAGTGGGTCATTCTTAATACAACTAAGTCACTAATTCAAATCAATAACACATTCAATTTCAAACACTTGCATAAATTAGGCGATTCAAACAATTTCTTGTGTATGGTTGTATGTTAGATTGAAAGGAGATCCAATCCCTAGATGTTCTTATCAAAATACCCCACTTTTGGGTGGAAAGATAATTCATCTTTTCATATTCCATTGGGATTAGAATCTCATATCCATAGACATCTACACACAGTAATGAGAACCATATACACTAAGTATATGTAAAAAACATCCATAGTATCCCTTTGGACCACTATGACAGTATCTAGTTATTAAATTTCAAGTTCTTACATTTAAATCTCACTTCATGAATCATACATAAGATAAAAAAAATCAGCATATAAACATTTAAAAGCATGGAAACATCACATAGCATATATCATACTTTTAAAGTAAACCTAAGCATGAAACTAAGCATGGCATGATCTCATGAATGATTAAACATGCATACATGCTAATACTGAATTTTAAATCATGAATAATGAAACTTAAATATGAAATTATTCATGATAAATTGATATTAAAACATGCATGAACATGCTATTAATCCAAACTAGTAAAATAAGAGTTCAAGAATCCCTTCCGCCTTAATTTGCAATATCTTGGAATTATGGCAGAGGTTTCCCTTCTTTCCAACTTATAGCACTCAGTCAAACCAACCAAGCACTCAAAATTACTAACTTCCCACTTTGAAACACTTAAGAACAAGAGATAGTGGGAAGGGGTTGCCAAGAAGAAGCCTAGAGAAAGCAGAGAGGACTTGTCAACTCTTGCTTTGAGATGAGGAGAATGAGAGCACTAGGGGGTTTGTATAGGATTTCATGAGCAAGGGGGACGTTTTAGATAGCACACACATGGAAGAGATCCTTTCCATACACACAAGCAGATGGTTTGCATGTGTATCTTTCCAATATTCAAAGGTGAACACGATTTGGCAAGTTTGGGAATTAGGGTTTCCTATTCCAAAGATATGATCCTCATTTGGTTCCCTAATTATTTGTGAGTACAAAAAAGGTTTAGAATGCTTCCAATCTAATTTGGGACATCCGTAGTAGTACGATTTTGTGAGCAAAAATCTTCTAATCTTGGTTTTATTTCAAATTGACCCACCAAAGAAGACATTTTAGCCAAATTTCATGATATTCTCCCTTGATTTGGCGCCATGAAGGGTTTCCATTTTGTGAGACTTCTAATTTGGTTTGTGTGATCATGAGTGACGGCTAGGGTTTGTTTATGGGTACAAATCACGCTTTAGAAACTTCTAATTGGGTTTGTCACATCTGTGCACACACACACACACATAAGGGACGACTAGGTTTTAGTGCACACCCATAAGAAAATTTGAATACATGTAACATAGGTGCACATTATCATTTTTGCTTGGTGTATGGAATCATTCTTCATGGTTCCTATACAATGTGGGACATTCATGTACATAAATAGGGTATAGGTGTACATGATCATGGCATTATCACTCATGTAACTTGCACATGCTTAAGGGTGATTATACATTTTTGGGTCCACATGAATTTAATAAAAATTCATATTTCTCATTTGGCAAGGACTTGAGGCCCTTAGCATACATTTTTGGGTTCACACGAATTTAATAAAAATTCGTATCTTTCAATTGGCTAGTTTTTTTTTTTCATTTTCTTTCCTAATTTAGATTCCTTTGAAGCATACCAAGTAAATGAACTCTTAATTGGGCAAATGGAATGAATTTTGGATGCTTAGGCCATTTGAGGTGTTCAATTCATTTCATTTTGTTCCCTTTTCTTAAATTTCACTCCCCTGAGAGGTTTTTGGAAAAATTCAAGCTTGCTAATTGATTCTAGAAATGAATTTGACTTCAATTATTAATTCATTTCATTTAGTACAAAATTTCAGGGTGTTACAACCTACCCTCTTTAAAAAAATTTCGTCTTCGAAAGTTGTACATGCTTATTTGTAACACCTCAACCCCCTTGAAAAAGGTTTAAGCTCAACCACAAGGCGGGTTAGGTCCTATGTTACATTTACAAGTACACAACTTTCCTCTCAATTCCTTTATTCTAACACTTATTGAAATACTCATAAATACACTTCCATTGAGTTTTATTTTCAACAAGATAATACAAGTGAATAAAGGAAAACTTCAAACTCTTTATTTATTCAAAATAAAATAAAGAAATACATTATTAAATTCACATAACCAAAAGAAAGAGTACATAACTCTAAAATTCAAAAGTAAAATTCAGCAAAAGTCTTTATTCAAAATTTGGGACACATGCCCTTACAATATGAACTTTTTAAAAGTACACTTTCAAAAATCCACAGTCTTCATGTAATTCAATTTCTTGAAAAATAAAAGGAATGGATGAGCACATACCCTAGTGGATCATTCATCAAACTACTAATTTACTAATTAAAATCAAAAGTATATCCAATTTCAATCACTTACAAGTATTAAGTGTTTCAAACAATATCTGGTTAGGGTTATATATTTGACCAAAAGGGGTTCTTGATCCCTTGATGTTCTTCATTAAAATACTTATATTCTAGGATTAATGATAATTCATCTTGTCACATTCCATTGGAAATAAAGATCACATGTCCCCATTCCAAGTATTTTAAAAACACATCCACACTTAGTGATATTACTCATATACACTAAGTACATGTAAAGAACACCCATATCATCACTTAGGCTACTATGATGGTATGTGGTTCTTTTCTTCACTTTCTCATGTTTAAATTTAAATAAATATGAAACAAGATCATAATAATTAATATTATAATCTAAAATAATCAAGAAAACATGAGAAACACAAATAACATGCTACAAAACTCAAAAATAATTATGAGTATGGTTTCTAAGCATGTTATGCTATCATGCATGAATTAAAGATATAAAAACATGCTAGCTAAAATTAAAACATTACCAAACATGCTCCAAATTGAAACTTAAACATGCTAAAATTCATAAAATAACATGATAAGAAAAAACTGAAAACCAGAATGCTCTAAAGGCTTGAAGTAGTAAATAAGAGTTCTAGAAATCCCTTCCACCTTATGATATTTTCTCCTAAAAATTTTAGCAAGGATTCCCAACATTCAAGCACTTCCACATGCCAACAAAATCACTCAAAACAACTCACTATAGGACTGAAACTAGAACTTCTGACACAAGAGAGAAAAGAGAAGTGAGAAGAGGTGCCAAAAAGAGGACAAAAATAAACAAAGAGGAAAGTGTTAACTCTTTACTTTGGGATAAGATGAAAGTGAGCAAGAGGGGTTTATATAGATGTTCATGAGCACAAGGTGGGCATCTAGGGCAGCTAGGGTAGTTCACAGAGTTGGGCAAGTTTCCAAACAAGAGGGGATGGTTTGTTTTGGAATAGGCACGTGTGCTCATGGGACCATTAAGACTTGCTAATTTCATATGAGCTAATATTTGATTCTCTTTTTAATTTCTTATTTAATTTAGAGAATAATTTTAGGCATAGAAATCATCCTAATACCAGTTGGGACATCCTATTAAATAAAATTTTGCTTATAGAATCTTCCCTTTTTGGTTTCCTTGCTTGTTCATCACAAAAACATGCATAGGAACACTGCTAATTTTGACATTTTTTTATTAGGAAATTGTTTCCTTGAGCAAAGGTGGCTTGTGAGTACATGATTAGACTTGAGAAACAAAAAATCAAGGTCTTAGGAATCCTAGGAAACTCTTTTAATTTGGAATTAGGCACACATGGTGTAGAAGTTTTTAGGGTGCATGGGTACACTTGATCATTTATCTTGGTACATGGGATCACCTATCTTGGTTTCTAAACATGGGAAAACTTCTCATAGGTGTGGTGTACTGAATCATTTGCATGTTACATAGGATCATTTTGTATGGATTCAAATAATGGAAACATCCCATGGAGCATCAGGTAGGGTAGAGTGTGCATAAATGGTATTCCACC
This sequence comes from Tinospora cordifolia, assembly GCA_030144865.1. NCBI lineage: Eukaryota > Viridiplantae > Streptophyta > Magnoliopsida > Ranunculales > Menispermaceae > Tinospora > Tinospora cordifolia. The sequence continues at coordinate 29,969 of JAJIYU010001928.1, forward strand.
CATGTGACTTGCATATGTTAGGGGTGACCATGACTTCATGGGTTCAAAAAAAATGAAATAAAAATTAATATTTCCTTATTTACATGGAATCATGATTTATATCCTATAGTTTTGGAATCACATGAACCTAATACACATTTTAAGGTATGGTTTGGCCCTAAGTGATTTTCCTTCAAAAACTTTCCTTATTTAAGACCCATTGAGGTCACTAGGCAAATAAGAATCCAAGTCATGGCCAATTGTTCTGATTTTTGGATATGTCATTCATTTTGTTAGTTAATGTCCTTTTGTTTCATTTTGGGTCATTTCGATCCCTCAAGCTGCCCTAAATGACAATTCTTTCTAATTTGGACCCACTGAAGGGCGTTTGGCAAATGAAAACCCTAACCTTGACCAATTGTTCTAATTTTTGGATATGTTGTCCCATTAGTTGGTTTGTGTCACCATACTTCATTTCAAGTTGTTTTGGGTCCCTAAGGGTCACCAAATTTAGCCTTGAAATGAACCTGATTTTATTTGGCACCCAACTTCCACTGAATTAATGATAAATTTCATTTGTTTGAGTACAAAGACTTCTGGGTATCATAACCTACCTTTCTTAAAAAAATTTCATCCTCGAAATTTGTATATAACTAAGGAATTCTAGTGAATAGGTATGAATACTTGGTCTTCATCTCACTTTCGAGTTCCTAGGTAGCTTCTTCCACTCCGTGATGTTTCCACAGTAGCTTCACTAGCGAGATATCCTTCGTTCATAGACTCTATACTTTGTGGTTGAGGATTTTGACCACTATTTCCTCATCTTGAATATTCACGTCCTCCCAGAGGATGATGTGAGATGGGTCAAGTTCGTACTTTCTCAACATCGATACATAGAATACTTTATGAGCTGAAGTCATTAAGTTTGGAAGGTCCAACTCATAAGTACATTCCCCGATTCTTCTAAGTATCTTAAAGGGTCCAACAAACCTTGAAGATAACTTCCCTTTGAATCCAAACCTCTTGATGCCCTTCTGAGGACTAATTCTCAAAATTACCTTGCCCCAACTTAGAACTCTAGTGGTTTTCTCCTTTTGTCAACATAGCTCTTCTGACGACATTTCGCTATAGTCAGCCTCTTCTGTATTAACTTGTTGATTATTCATATCTTCCACCAAATATGGTCCCATTAATACATGATCCTCGAGTTCAGCCAAACAGGTAGGTGATTTGCAAGGTTTTCTATAAAGAGCCTTGAATGGAGCTATCTTATTACTCGCCTAATAACTATTGTTATAGGCAAACTCTACCTAGTGTAGGTACTTGATCCAATTCCCCTTGAAGTCTAAAATGCAAGACCTCAACATATCTTTTAAAGTCAGGATAACTCTTTCAAACTGACCATCTGTGTGAGGGTGAAATGTTGTACTTATGGTGAGCTTAGTACCCTTTCCTTCTGTAGACTCTGCCAGAACTAAGAAGTGAAGCGAGAGTCTCTATCAGACACAATAGTCTTGGGCACACCATGAAGTCTGACAATCTCTTTCACATACATTTCTCCCACCTTAATGACTTGGTCTACGGATCTAATTGGCAAGAAGTGAGCCACTTTGGTGAAACGATCCACAATCACCCAAACAGTATCTTCTTCTTTCTGATTCCTAGGCAAACCACTGACAAAATCCATGGCAATGTTATCCCACTTCCATGCAGGGATAGGGAGTGGTTGTGACATTCCAGAGGGTTTCGAATGTTCTACTTTCACTTGTTGACAGGTTAAGCACTTGGCAACATGTTCAGCCACATCCCTCTTCATTCCTCTCCACCAGTAAGTCTTTTTGAGGTTCTGGTACATCTTATCTCCACCTTGATGCATTGTATACTTGGTCTGATGAGCCTCATCTAGTATGGTTTGCTTACTTTGTCCATTCTGACATACACAAATCCTCTCTACAAGCCTCAGGATATTCTCAACATCTAACCTAAAGTCAGAATGCTTACCCCATTCAACTCGTTTTATCAAACCTACAAGCCACTTGTCTTGCCTCTGTTCCTCCCTGATTTGATGTATTAGATCCGGTTGGCAAGACATGTTGTAAAGGTAGGCTTGATTGTGATTCAAGGTTATCCCCAGCCTAAAGTCTTCGATCAACTAGTACATCTGGCCCTTTTCTTCTTCCTGGTGGTTGAACTTTCTACTCAAGGCATCAACCACCACATTAGCCTTCCCTAGGTGGTAGTGTAATTGAAAATCATAGTCCTTGAGAAACTCCATCCACCTATGTTGCCTGAGGTTCAACTCTTACTGGGTGTAGGTGTACTTCAGGCTCTTATGATCTAAAAATAGATCAAAATTTTCACCATAAAAGTAGTGTCTCCATATCTTTAGGGCAAATATGATGACAACTAATTCTAAGTATTGAGTAGGGTAATTCTTCTCATAGACCTGTAGTTGTTGCAAAGCGTAAATGACTACTTGTCTTTCCTGCATCAATACTGCTCCGAGTCCACTTAGTGAAGCATTAGTATAGAGGCTATAGGTTACACCATGGGTTGGAGTAACTAGAACGAGGGCTATACTCAATCTCTTCTTCAATTCTTGGAATGATTATTTACACTTCTCATTTCAATCGAACTTAACTCCCTTTCTGGTTAGCTTGGTCATAGGTTTTGCTAGTTTGGAGAAATCTTGGATGAACTTTTATAATACCCAGTTAGGCTTAAGAAGCTCCTAATCTTTATAACTGTTTTGGGTTGCTTCCAATCCATAACTGCTTCCACCTTTTTTGGGTTTATAGAGATGTTTTTTTATCGATACTATGTGACCAAGAAATTGACCGTCTTCATCCAAAACTCACACTTGCTAAACTTGGTATACAATTAATGCATTTTAAGTGTGTACAACACTATCCGCAAGTGTTCTAAGTTCTGCCTATGACTTGGAGTAGATTAGGATGTGATCTATGAATATCACCACAAATTGATCAAGATACTGTCTAAACTTGGTTCATCAAGTCCATGAATGCTGCTGGTGCATTGGTCAAACCAAAGGGCATCACGGTGAACTCAAAGTGTCCATATATTGTTCTAAAGGTAGTGTTGTGCATATCTGTAACACCCGAACCCCCACGTTCTTTGAGTTTTGGACAACCACCATTATTTTGACATTGGACTTAACCAATTGGCGGGTCGGGCCGGTGTTACTTTACAAGCGATACACACTTGACTTTCTATTTTTCAATACAACTTGACTTAGAGTAAATTCAATAGTACAAATAAAATCAATGTAATTAATGGTAAAGAAAAATTCAACTTCTTTATTAATAAAAGAAGAAAGTACATAGCTTTCTAATTCAAGAATAACCATTACATTGTTTATCAAAAGAGATTCATAAACTC
>JAJIYU010001929.1:0-32828 GCA_030144865.1 Tinospora cordifolia
TTTTTTTTTACTTGAAAGAGGCACTTAAAATAAATATAACTGTGTTTCAGTAACTCTAGGGATCGCTAAAAGTAAAGACCATCATAATTTTCGCTAATAACCGTAGTGTTGAAAGCTGAAATAATAGATGCCATTGTTTCCATTTTGTTATTTAAATATATATTAGGAAATTTTAGTTATTTATTTTAAAAAGTCTCTAATTATTTTATTTCAAGTAAAATTAGTTAATTAATTATTTAAATAGAACTCTAGTTCTTTAATTATGATAGTATTTTAGTTCTTAAATCTTAGTACGATCGATCATATATATATGTAATAATTTTGATCATTGATTTTATCTTTTTTTTTTTTTATCTTCTTTCTTCTCAATTTTCCTCCATGTATAGATAATGAACATTTTAGAACAGAAGAAGCTCTTGCATGTGATGAATCATCCTTCATTCTTAACTCATTACACTCGTTTAATTAACACAAAATTGAGTTTCCTTTCCAATTAATGCATTATTGACTCCTTTTGTTTTCAGGTTCTTGCAACGTATCCCTACCAATGATATGAATCCATTTTTGCTAATACAAAAATAAAATAAAATAAAATAAAGAGATAGGAGTAAGAAAATTGGTTTCATTTGCGGAACAAGTTTTTATTTATTTATTTATTTAAACATTACCCGGTTAATTCATTAATACATTTTCTTTAAATAAATAAATTGCATAACTACTTATAATCACCACTACTTCATGATAAGCTTGCGCTCGGTCAAACTTTAAATTAAGTAAAAAATTAAATAAATAACTTTTAACATAAGAACAACCATAATTAAGACTCTACATGTCTTCACTTATAAGTCTTTTTCAAGCATTTACTAACGTATTCATGTGTAAAACTACATTTGAAAAAAAAAAAAAAAATGGTTATTTATAAGACTCCAGCTTGAATTTAATACATAACGAATGAATGTTGGGAGTGGAAAATAAAATATTGAATGGAATGGCTCGAACCCTAATTTCCTTTTCTGGGTCATTATATAAAATGATATTATCTATTTTCTTTAATTATAAATAATGATAAGAGTGAAAGACGAATGAAGAAATTGTATTTATATCATACATAATTGGTAAAAAATGATTTGTGAAGAAGGGTTAAAAAGTTTGTCTTTACTCAAATTTAGATAATTTAGGTAGTTATTTTATAGTTCGAGTGAACTATAAAAGGTTAATCTCATTGCAATTTCATTTTTCTATCGGAAGCAGAAACATTTGTGGTTCCAAAGATTTTGACTTAATTTGTGATTTTCTTTGAATCTGCAAACTTTGATAGCAAGTCAAACGTGCGCTTCCCAGTTTTGCTTTACCCATGTGGCAGTGGCACGCACTGCGGTGAGAGCTGTTGGGTGGAGGTTGGAATGATTGCACTGCATTGTCTATATAATTGGTAAGTAAACGTGTCAGGACTTTATAAACTACTATAATTTTCACTAATGCGTGAATAAGTTCAAACATATTGATTAAAGATCAAACAATAGATATAATTATTTGTATCTTAATTATTTAAATTTACTGATTAAAACAATGCTGAAACTTAAGTCACCCACCTACCAAGTAAATCTTCTCAGTTCACCCTCACCCAGTAAATCTTCTCAGTTCACCCTCACCCACCCACCAAGTGAGTCTCCTGAGTTTCCAATTGTCCTGACCTTAAGATGGGTGTGTACACCACCGTTTAAAGATTAGTCAGACTTAAGCCTGAAGACCACTAAAAATAAATAATAAATAATAAATAAAACAAATAAAAAGATTTTAAGTCCACAGCTTTTAGTGCACCAAGTCCATGGTAGGTAATAAACCAAGAGAAATATAAAAAGAATAAAAGAATCAAAGGACATCCAATCCGTCATTTATTCAGTTAGTCTAAACTGTTACTCAGAAGAAAATGAATTTTCTCAATTCATATTCAATTTCTATCGTCTCATCAGGTGTTATTAATACAAGGTAGAGATCACAAATCCAATATCAGCTTACTCGACTAAATAATCCATTGCACCACTAGGTTAATTTAGTTCATTTGTGGAAGACACGAAAAAATATGAATCAATCATTGCAATCTTCAGAGCTTAACGATCAAAACCATACACTTCCATAGGGTTTCGTTCTGCAAACATTACAAATAACAACACGGCAAAGAGGCTTACAGTACTCCGAGAACCCAAAAGAGAGGTCAACACTTGCGGAAAAAACAAACTAACACTGCTAGAAATTACACAACTCAATAGAATGGATACAAAACCATTAACATATGAAAACTGCAAGAATAAGATTTACAACAAACACCATTATAAGAAAATTACAGACCCCTCCCTTCCTTTTCCTCGCCACTTTTCATAAGTCTAAGGCGTTTTGCCTCTCACCAATGCTATGTTCGGTTCCCCTCCATTCCCCTTTCCTATATACTTGGTATCTTCAATTGTTCTCACCTCTGCTTACCATTGTTTAGACACATACAAGACTCAAGTTGGGAAAGATCTAATAAGAATACCTTTGAATTCAAGTAGACCATTTTGCATCATGTTCTAAAAGAAAAGAAAACAATCTTCCCCAACAGGTTGGACCAGCAACATGTTGACCCCAATGCCATCAGAAACTCTGCATACAAGTCTATCCAAATGGATTTCCACCAGCTGAAGAGAAGGAATTAGGGGTAGCCGGTAGTGAATATCTGCCACCCATTTGTGGGTCACTGTTTATTGTGCCAAAAGAAGCTGCATTGCTGCCAAAGCCACTGCTTCCTTGATGTCTGTCATTGCATTCAAAAACTCAATCAATTTTGCAGTGAGATGTCATAAGATGTGTAAGTTACAAGGTGAATCAACTACAACAATGGTCCAACAGCTATTTTTTCTGTTTGAAGCATATGCAAACCATGCACATTATACTAGTTTTTTAGTTTTTTTTTTCCTAATTTTCTTTTTTTTTTTTTTGGAAGAAGCAACTTAATTAATATCAGTGGTGTAATAAAAGCATACCAGTGTACTATGCCATGCCTTTGTACGTTTAGTGTTATAAGTATGTATGGTAGAATAACAAACAAGGAGACATGAAACCCCCTTGGTCCAAGGAGATACGAAACCCAAGATAGAGTGTTAATCTTAAAGCTCTCCTATAGCTTTTCCTTACCTCCCCTCCTATCCTGAACCAGATCATCCATATGAAAACAAAGAAGGCGATCAATCCTGTCTCATGTACTGCTTGCAAGGATGCACATTGTACTATTAGCTATATTAATATTAATAAAACCCTGGAGAATGAGCTATCCCACAAATCGCAAGCAGTACAAAATGCCATGCAAATTGAGCAACCACTTCGCCAATTTTTTTCAAAGATTTTGCGAAATTTTGCAATTTTATAATTACAAATGAACTTCGCTTCAATTGTTCAAATTATCGAATTAATTCGGCTAAATTCGTCAAATTTTGCACACCATGGAGCCTAGTTATTAGGCTTATTGGCGAAAAGTCATCCACTATAAGGAGCAATAAATCAATTCAAGGTTGTCAAAGACAAAAGAGCATATCCAAAGGATTACCTTGCGAAAATGTTGGGGATCCCACTAAATTCTCTATATCTTAGACTCCTAGAGAAGTGGAAGTTCCAAGACAGTTCAGTCATAGTAAAATTTCAAGGTTGATGAAATAAGCAATAAATCAATTCCTAGCTAAAGAGAAACGATTATGTGGGAGAAAGATTATGTTGATGGGGTATTTCTAGTCAATAGGTCTTCTCAAACCAAAACCCAATTCAAAGTCTAGTATACATGAGAAATTATGGAGCTAGGAAGAAGATGAACTTCCAGGAACTTCAATAAGGCAACTATCTAACTCTCTAGTTCAAATAGTAACCAAGGAAAAAATGCCACCATAGATGTTGCACAATGGGTGTCACTTTGAAGATTCCATAACCCTTTATGCATAAGATCATATTCCTCAAATCTTAATATTTTCAATGCCAACACTGTCATTTTCTATTAGCCTCTGCACCAATTCCTAGCTCACCAACTTGACTGGACACAAACCTCTCTACCCTTCCACAAAAATAATTTAATCATGTCTATTTCCTGACCTACACCCACCAAAACTCTAACCATGGACAGGTAGTGGGAAGGAAGTGCTGCTAAGACAACTCAGATGAGGGTGACCTTGTCCCCTTTCGCTGAGAAAGATATTTTCCAAAAATTTAGAAGATTACTGACCTTTTTAATAAGACATGCTCACAAAACTATGGTGCAGTAAGAATTACCGCAATACTGCATAGAAAAATTCTGAGGTAGTTCATTGCTACATGCCAATTGAGCACTCAACCTTGTTTGTCGACCTAAGGAGCATGTCTTGCATCTATGTTAGGTCTTGCATCTTACACTTTCACCACATAAACATCAAGACCACACATGGTAATAATAAAGTTAAGTGATTTTATGGCATTCCTGATGTTGTATTCTTCCCCTTTCAAGACTGATAGTGTATCATCCACAAGCAGCAGGTGAGACACATCCTTCTCCTTCCATTAATAAAAGGGTTACTGCAAAAAACACAAAACATAAAAAGGTTACTGCAAAAAAACACAAATCTTGCCTTGCTCCATTGAATAGACACCTCAATCAATCAATCGCCGAAGCGAATAGAAATGGCTATAAAGGACAGCTTACCTCCCCCTTCTATTTTCTATGATCTTTGCCCTTCATCTCCCATTGATCACAACTGAGTATGTTACTAAGCTCACACATCTCACATCCAACGAATCCCTCACTCCCCATTTCCCTTTTTGATCATTCAAACTCCAAAAAACACAAATCTACTAAGTCATATGCTTTGCTGAAATCCATATTGCATGCCATTCCTCCGTTCTTATTCACCATGCATTCTTCCATTACCCCATTTGTTATTAGAATGGCATCGTGGATTTGCCTTCCCTAAACAAAAAGTCAATTTTTCGGGTTCAATTGTAGTATGCAAAAGAAATTTGAGTCTTGTAACCAGTCTTAACAATGATTTTGTACATGCTCCTGACCAAATTGATGGGACAAAAGTCCTTGACGCACCATGGATCTACCTTCTTTGAGATCACCAAATGTAAGTTTCAACAATGTAAATGTTCACCACCCTAAACCTATGGAACCCCTCAAAAGCTTTCATAACATCTTCTTCAACTATATCCCCAAGACTTTTCAAAGAAATCCATGGAGAATTCATCTGAATCAGGTGCCATTCCCTCCACCACAACTGAACAATGCATTCCTACTTGGCCCCCTCAAAAGGACGCTCCAAGGCAACCTGATCCACTGAGTCAATAACTAGCAAATCAAAGCCTTTGACTCCCCAACCATACTCAATCTGTGTCAAGTAGATAACTTCCACTACCCCATCTTCAGATTCAATAAGATCCCTTGACGATGGAATCTTTCCACAGCATTCCAAACTCTTCCGTAGCATTTTGTCTCATCAAAGCACTAGGAACAGTTTTTTTTTTTCACTTTTTTTTATCTTTTTGAGCAGAAACAAGAATGGCATTGATATTTTAATATGAAGTACAAAATTCACCAATGATGATGCATAGTAGTAAGAAAACAAAACAGATACTTTTTTTTTTTTAGAAGACACTATTTCATTGGCATAATAAATAAAATTCTGCCAGATGAGCTATCTGGACAGAAATTACAAAGTTTGTATAATGTTGTGCCAGTTACATAGCCAATCCCCAAATTGATACCCCTTTCTTAATCTAGATGTAGATATCCACGTAGAAAACAAAATTGTGGATTTCTCTCATATCACTCCATCTGTTTTCGCATTGACTGTAAATGTCCTGACATCCCTTTCTTCCCATATGTTGTACCATATGACAAACAAAATCGTCCTCAAGTACTTGATGATCTGTGAAGAAATACTGTCCAGAACCTTGAAAATTTCCAGCAAAACAAAAACTTCGACCAAGCCTAATTGGAAGTGATCCTATCCTAATACAAGCAATAATCCAAACTAAAAACCAATTCAGAAATTGAGAAACCCTCGAGCTAATGGTGGCACATAGATACAAGCCATAAGTATAATTTCTTCCCAGAGCTGCATTTCAGTTTTAACCATATTATGAAAAATCCTACTACTCTGCTACAACCAAATGGACCAAAACTTTGCAAAGAATGCAGTCATCCATGCACCCTTTTCATCTGTTGATAGAGAGTGAAAATTATTCAAAGATAAAGCATCCTTCACATGTAGAGGGCAACTAAATCTACAACCTGAAAAGTATGCCATCTATCCACATTCTCCTAGCAAAAGAACAGCTAAAGAAAATATAATCCATATAATCTCCATCTAGGAGACCTAAGAAACGACAATGGGGAGAGATATACCAATCTAGTAAATCTCTTTTGTAGCATTTCTCCTACATTTAATTTCCCATGAGACTATGACACCCAAACACCTCAACCTTAATTGGGACATATGCACCCCACAAATGAGCATAACAATGATCAAAGAAAGGATGGGGGATTCCAAAAGTTAAAACTTAACAGAAAATTTCTTTTGAGGCCTTAAGCCACCAAAGAGGGTGTTTGTCATAGATTGAAAAATGCAGTGCAACCTCATTAATCACTTAAGGACCAAATTATGGTGCTTGTTAAAATAGTTTATGCAATCTAACTATTAAAATAATTATTTTTGAATAATCAGCTGCAAATCACACATTCTGATTATGCCAAAATTACCTCTTTTGCGCTTAATAAAAATTTTCTAATATTTTATATAATGTTAAATTTTTCAATTTAATATAATAGTAACATAATTTTTAGAATCACTTTGTAATAGTTATAGTAGACAAAATTAAAATTATTTTTTATAACCACTTTTTCAACAAACACTTTTCTTAAAGCGTAATCTTAAACAAACAAGGCCAAACAAAGCTATCCAGAGATTGTGAAAGCGTCACAAAACTAAGCAATGGTAATAATGAATCATTTCCTTCAACTCATGTCAGGTTAAGGCCCTAGATAAGTGTAAATTCCATACAAGTGATGGGTTTTGATCTAGGTAGTTATTATTGGCCCTAAAGTAAACCATTGGTTGGTTACATAGTGTTGAAGGGTGATGAAGGTGAGGAAAAGATTCAGCAAATTATAGACAATCCAACCAACTATCGTCCCAGTGGAAAAAAAGATTAACATTCTTTGCTTTGAACTCCATATGTGACACCACTTGATGAGCAAGTGAAGAGATAAACTTAAAAAGAGATAGGAACATTAACCGAATTACTGTGTCGACTTAACAACATCCAACACCAAGGTATGAGGGTTCTTCATGAAACACCAAACCCATTTACAACAAAAGCCGAGATATTCCTCAATGTTCTATTCCCAATACCAAGACCCTCACTCTTAACTAATTGACGTATAATCTTCCACTAAAAAAGACCTTTTAGATTTCGTTCTCAATTTGCAAAGCCACAAAACTTGAAATTTTGAAGATACATACAATATATGGTGATCGCTAACAAGATCGATCTCATTAAGATTAACCTCCTGCCTTAAGATAGGAATGCTTTCTTCCAGACATCTAACCACTCTAAAATTTTTGAAACAACTAGATCCAACAAATCTAAAGATAAGTGACTCCTCCCAAAAGGAAGGGCAAGATAATTAAGGGTCACACATCTAGTGTACAACTAGCCTTATTGGCAAGCTTAAGCAAGTATTAATGTGGTAAATTTATTCTGTCTGGGTGATTCTTTTTCAGCCCTAGGATCCCGCAAGTTTTCCCATCAACATTACTGAAACCTAGTCCTTTTGAAATTGGTCACTTCAAAATTTTCCAATCAATTAAATGCAGCCTATTACTGTTATATGTACCTTTCCAAAGAAAGACTTTGAGCTTCCTTTCAATAGTCTTAGCAACACAAGCAAGCATCCAATATGGAAAAATAAAGTACGCCCCGATGAGGACAATAGGGAATTGATAGGCATGAGTTATTTTTCCTTTGGGACAGGCAAATATAGGTCTCATTGAATTAGTATGTTTATCATGCTATTCAAAGAAATCAAAGAGAACCCTCAAAATATTCCCCTTCAACAACGCCCAAATCTTTTAATAGAAAGCCATTTTGCATCCATTTGATCATAAGGCCATGTTTGCATCACGACTAAACACTACCATTTTAATTTCTTCCTACCGTTTGATCATAAGGGTATAGTTTTGGGGAATAGGCATGTAATGGGGGGTCAATTCTTTAGGCGATGATAATGTAATGGTTTGTATTGAGCCGGATATCTCATCCGGCATTTTGTACTAGCTTTTATTATTATTATTAACAATAGTTTCCAGTTTCAAAAAAAAAAAATTTCTTCCTCATCAAAAGGATGTACCAGACATGTACAGGTCATCAAAGATTTTCCCTTAGTCTACCATTCTAAGCCCAAATATCCAGTCATCATGGAGGAGTATACTTAGTTGAAGTAATTAAGTACCTCCTTCACCAAATGTGCCTTATCCTCCACAAGACTACCATCCTCTAGTTCAACCTTCAAAATAACATTCTTGCTTTTTTTTCTATTATTTAGTATTCCATGAAAGAATTTTGTAAATGCATCACCCAATTGTAGCCATTTTATTTTGGACTTTTGTAATGTCATCATGTCTTCCTTAAGACACAGTTCCACCAATTCAACTTTGTAAACTTCCAAAGGATTCCAAACTCGATTTACCATTGTTTCGCTTCCTCCACTTCATCTCAACTAGATATAAGTTCTTCTAGCTCTCTCCTTGAAGCAACAGGTCTACCAATAGTCTCCTTGCTCCAAGTTTTATCAATTCTTTGGTCTTCTTGAGTTTAATCACAACGCCATGGCTTTCTTTACTGCACACTTCAAATCTCTTGGAATCTCTCTTAACATCTTTTCTAAAGCTTCAAATCGAGTCTTATAGCTTTGTAGACAATATGAAGCATTTTTATCATTTTATAAAGTTTTAATATTCATTATTAAATAAAGCTAAAATATGAGTTTTATGCATAAAGCATCAAGAACATATAGATAATTAATTAATTATTAAGACCTATAAATAAAATTTCTTATCAATTAGAAGTTAGACTATGTCCAGTCTTTATCTAGAAAAGAGGATGCCCCATTCTTCCAATTCTTCATCCTATCCTCTTTGAGACTCTAAGAAAAGAGGATGCCCCTTAAGAAATTAATTTACATTATATATATATATATATATATATATATATATATATATATATATTTCTACAACAATTGGATATGATAGAACTCCTATCAAGCTATAGACATGTGTTTGCATGGTCCGTCCTATCAAGATATGTTGAGTTTAGATACAGGTCTACTAGTCCATAGGTTACCCCTCTATCCGAATGTCAAGCTGGTCAAGTAGACCTTGAAAAGACTTAAGACCAAAATGAATCCTTAGAATCCAAGAGGAATTCTTTAAGCACTACAATGTGGGATTTTTAGTTATTGTCACTATCTCATATGGTTGCCTATCATCATTCTAGTTTGGAACATCGATGGCGAAGTTAGAATGTGCATCGAGTTTCAAGACCTCAACAAAACTAGCTTTGACTACACAGAACTAAATCTCAATCTTCCCATCCATGGATCTAAGTCCTCCACTACTCATGAATCGCACTATCGATCAAAGGGAAGGAGCAAAGCCACTCATCGATCTTACACAAATATTTCACAAATGGGCCTCCTATGTACACTTTTTCAAAAGTACTTCTTCAAGAAGAGATTCTACAATCTTTTCAAAAAAAAAGAAGAGATTCTACAATAAAATAAAATAAAAAACTTTTTTGCAAATGCTAGTTTCATTTAAATACTACCAAAGCCAAAAAAATTACTTTACTACTGCAAATTTAATCGAAAAGCAAATGTTGTCAAATGCCTCAAAGACTACATTTGTTTCTAAAGCATTTTGCAACTCCATCACATCCATGGAAAATTGTTAATAATGTTATATTATATACTATTTGTTTTGTGTAAGACAGGTGGGCTTCAAGTTTATAATCCCCAACTACACCACATCCACAATGCTGGAACCTGCCCAAGCCTAATTAAATTAAGTTGGTTCAATTGAATTTCTTAAGTCATCACCAGGTACCATGCCCACTCCTAAGGCTTGTGAAATGATTTTAGAGATCCCAAGAAATTCTTTGATAGGATCGCCATAAGATCTCATCATGATGCTCATAAGTCATCAGTATGTTACACATTAGACGGGCAAATTATCAAAGTTTGTTTTAAGAATTGCATGAAGCACTCGCCTCAAAGCACACCTTGAATGAGGTCAACACAGCGAACCTTTGGATAGTTTAATATTTATACTATTAACCGCTTTCCTAGGGTTGACGTTACTGATGGCAAGAAAGAGAAAATAAATAGAGAATAAGAACAAGATAATAAGCATTACCCTAAAACTTGCACATTTGTGTGTAATTGTTGCCCCATGTATGCACCTGATTAATTGAAAATAATTAAAAATGTTACAGAAAGAACATAGAACTATTAAAAATAAAATAAAAAAAGAGCTCCAAAAAGGAAGGAAATCCTACTTGGAGGCATTGCTGACGCAAGAGATGGTGATTGGGTGGGCAACCATTGTGAAGGCATGGCACCAAGGCTGGAACTGTGTACTAAGCCCAAAGGAGCTGCAACATTTGGTAATGCTCCTTGCAAAGATGTCATGGATGGAAACTGTAATTGCAAAAGCAACTAGTTATTGAGACATTGAAAAAGAAGAAAAAGAAAAAGGAAAAAAAATTGTTTTTTGGATAGCCATTTTTAACAAATATAGCAGACCCCAAAATAACTACTTGAAAAATGATTGGGGCATGCTCCCAACTTTACAGCTATTATACACAACAAACAAAACATGTTTGAATTATTAGGCCAAAACATATGATATTTGATGGCATTTGAAAATTTATGTCAGTGCAACGCAAACGGAGTGATGGTAATAGCAGCAAAAAAAGAGCATCATGTAAGATTTTTAAAGGAAATACCATGTAAGCTTTCCCTGACTGAGTTCAAACGAAGATAAAGAAGTCTTTGGCAAGGGAAGTTACTTGAGTAAGAGTAGTCTTCTCAAACCAAAGTTCATAATAAATGGGAAGTCCATTTACAGCATATGATTAATGACCAATATAAAAGCAACAAATGAAAACAAATCAAATGAACAACATCTTAAGGGCAGGCAGCAAAAGCAATAAAATGAAAACAAGAAAATCCATAGACCATCCTTCATCCAAAATGTCTTTCCTTTGACTATCTTTCCACAATAACTCACAATTGTAAAATCTAGAAACCAGAATGAAAGTAAAAGCATAGAAACTACATTTTTTCATGCAACAAATTATTTATTTAAAAAAAAAACCTTCATTCTCAAATATTTGACAAATGCATTACAGAAGTCACATTTAAATTCAAAATTTCTCCCGTCGTTCAGAAAAGCTGAAGTTGGAATCAGTTCTTGATGCATTACCATTGCAAGCTCCTTGACAAAAAATGGTATGCCCATGGAAGTTTAAGCCTACCTAAGCTAACTTTATAAGATGATCAACTCCAAGATAAAGTATGGATATTTGAAAGAAATATTGTGAGATAACTGACAACCATCGCTTTAGTCATTTATAAAAGTTATCAATACACTTCAACAAAATACTGCAAAGAACTATTGCATCCCATAAAGTAATACTTCACCCTCCAAGTGCTACAAGAAGAATAGGCAAAGGCAACCTCGTTAATCCCAAAATATAGTAATAAATGAGCAAGGTGCCTATTTCTCACAAAACCATATGAGCAAGATAGAAAGAATGTCTTATTAAATGATATTAATAACAACAAAGGAAGAAGAAGCCCTAAAGTGATAATAAAGAGAGATATAATAATGTCTTAATCCTGTATACAATGAAGTGGAGAACCAGACTTATACAGCATTTGCTTTCCCCAAGGCACTTGTAGGGGTAAAATTAATTATATTTCGTAGAAATTATTTCTTGTAAAAAAAAAAGTGAAAATTGCTTTCAAATTAAAATCAGACTTGCTGAATGGTATGACCCAAAAATAGAAAATGATTTTTTTTTTTTTGATAAAAGAAATTCAAAAACTGCCACGTTCTTTGTAGAATCACTAATATTTGCTTTACAACAAAGACAGTGAATTGTGGTGGTTTCAGGGGTCTATGCTTCAGCTTACACAATGATCAAGAAAACTTGTGGGTTGAAGTGGCAGCATTGAGTGAGATATGTAGGGAGAAATGGTGTCCCAATGATGATTTCAATATGGTTTCACTCTTTAAGAGAAAAATTAAACAACAGAAGGTTGAAAATAAGTATGCGAATGCCGGGAAGGGGTCTCCCATAAAAAAATAAGTGGGTTCTCTATTATTTTACAGAATTCTAACTATGTTCCAATTCTCGAGCAGAGATGAATAGTTCTATACTCACTAAGTGGGCTCTGATTGACCCCCTCCTTGACCGCTAAATTCAAATGGTCAAACTTTAGAGAGAGCTCAATATGTACGTTGGATCGCTTTGTTTTATCTCCAGCATGGGTAAATATGTTTCCCTTGCTTTGACAGGAGGATCGTCTTCTTGCCTCCTTGGACCATTGCTCATTATTGCTTAACACAAATAAGGTTCCTTGGGACCTTCACTCCTTTCTTTTCCTTTGCAAAATCATGGTTCATGCACAAGAACTTTGGAAACTCAACAAGCAGATGGTGGAGAGAGGCAAAAGGTTACAAGTTTGAAGGTCATAAGTTTATGTTAAAGCTGAGGCACCTAAAAGCCTAAAACAAGGAATGTGATAAATCAACTTATGGGTAAACATAAATTGAAAAGTAGAGTATCAAGATCTCATTATTCATCTTGATAAATTATAAGAGCAGGACAGTTGGTCAAATGAGATGATGGATGTGAGAAGGACATTTAAGGCAAAATTGGCAATTTTATGTGAGGACTAGAGAAGGGCCTTACATAAAACTAAAGATAGTTGGATCAAGGAAGGTGATTTGAATTCTAGCTTCTTTCATCATTTGCTTAAGATTAGGAAAGCTAAGAATGCCATTGAAAAGATTGAGACAAAAAGAACTTTCTTTGATAATTATATTTTGCTCAAGAGAGTCAGGCTCGGGGGACAAATGGATTTGTACAGATTCTATCTTAGGCAGATGCGTAGACATAAAATGCCCTCTAAAGGAAAGAAAATTTTTTTTCAAACAAGAAATAATCTGATACAATTTGATTAGCAGGAAGTGACATCCAGAATTCTCACTGATGAAGGATCCAAATGCAGAAGACAGCTTTGTTTGTTGAATAATGGAACATCAGCCAATCCAAGGAGGCCAAACTCCCAGTTACAATTCCAGGTTCCTCATCATCGTGAAAAAGCAAGAAAGAAGACATAACAATCCTTAAGTATTACTTCTTAACTAATCACAAGCTGCCACCTGTTGTTTGTTTCTTCTAATCATGAGCTGCCACCTGTCGCTTCTTCTTACTAGCGTACATGACTGTTATCGGGGGCCTATCATTACCCTCCCCTTTAAGAGGCATGTTTTCCTCAAGGTGAAAGAAGAGAAATTGCTTCTCTGTGACCGAGATGAGCTCCAAGTTGCTTCAAAAGGAAAAAGATACTTCTAACCAACAAAAACTAGAGTTACATCCGCCATACTTCAGACCTTAAAATTTACTCTCATTTGACCAACCATTTCAAATTAGCAGTGACTTTGCTGGTGATAACCCAAGGCTCTCTTAAGCTGTGCCACATGAAAGATGGGATGAATGTTGGTGGACCTGTAGGCCATCAGACATGCGTTTGAAGCAGCCAATAAGGACTTTAAAAAGTTTGAAGCAACAGGGATTTAGTTTCTCATTCAGCTTCTAGGCTGGGGGATGCAGCCAATAAGGACGCATTTTCAAGTAAATCCAGTCGCATACTGTAAAAGAGAGATTGCAGCAAAGTGAGTCCACTGCAGCTTCCACTTTGGACTAGACAAAAGCTAAATGGAGCTCCAATTCATCGAGAATTGCATCCCTTTCCTGCAACTGCTATTAAACTGAGCCCAACATTAAAATCGAGTGCCAAACCAAACAACAAGATGATCAGATCCATTAATAGCCCAGAAAGGGAGTCATGTTCATTGAGTGGTGAAAAGTGGTATTACACCAAAAATTTTAGCCTAAGGAAACCATTTACTCCATTGGTGATGTTTTGCATAGGCGAAACAACCCAAAAGAGGTCTCCAAACAACAATTAATGATTTTTTATTGACCATGGATTTGTGGGTGGTATATTGTGCTCCAGTTCATAGCATGTTTCAAAGCTTGGAAGGCCTGTTCAACTTTGTCACTCCAAACGAAAGATCCTTCAACAGTTGAGTCAAGGGCCTTGGCAAAGCACCATAACTCTTGACCAAGTGCCTATAATAACATGTAAACCCAAGAAGCCTCACAACTCCTAAACATTCCAAGGTTTGAACCAATTTAACATTGACTTGCCATAATCTAGAGAAACTCCTTCACGAGGACCAAATGTCCAAAATATTCAACCCACAATTGGCTGAAAACAAATTTCTTGAGACTAATACGCAGTTGATGAGCTGCTAGTGCTGAGAAAACATAGAAAAGGTGTTGGTCTTGCATATTACCAAGACACCTGTAGACCAACATCATGAAGAAAACCAAAACAATTTTGCACAAAAAATTTTGAAAGACCAATTCATCAATGCCTAAAAAGTGGTGGTGCATTCAAGAGCCCAAAGGGCATCTGTTAGAACTCGCACTGGCCCTTGTGTCTTCTAGACGTCGTCCCACTCCAATTTGATGATAACTGAACTGCAAGCCTAATTTGGAAAACTTTGTGGCACCATGCAACTTGTCGAGTAATTCATCAATGACTAGAATGAGAAAATGATCTCAAATAGTTACTTTGTTTAGAGCATGGTAATCAACACAAAAACACAAACTTCCATCTTTTTTTCTTAACAACTGAGATGGGACTAAAAAAGGAACTTGTGTGCTTGGTTAAATGATCCTTGCAACACACATTTCTTGCACTAATCTCCCAATCTCATTCTTTTGAAAATAGGTATAAAGATACAGTCATCCATTCACGGGAGTGAAACCTGGTTGCAAGTCAATGGCATGGTCAGTGTTTAGAATAAGAAGAAAGTCGGTCACTCAAGGTTGAAGCAAGAACACCCGCCCAAGATGATCACTTCAGGTTGTAATGCATTGAGCTCACCATAGTGTTGAGTTTTTTCATCATCATTTTCAGCAAAACTCCACTCTTGCTGAGATGTGGACAACCACACTTGGTAGCTATGGACTTGCCTAACTAGAAATGCATCACCAACAACCGCCAATGGTCCTCCATGACTCCAAGAGTAGATAAACACTTTATGTGAAGTATCAAGTCTACGCTCCCTAGCCGCAACTCATCTTTGCAAATTTGGGGTGGTGGAAGGGGATGCGTACTTTAGGAAGCAGTATTGTCAAGGCGGTAAGGCGGTAAGGCGATTTAAGACGCTAAGCCTACATAAGGCGAGGCGGAGACTAGGTGAGGCCTATACAGTCCTTAAAATAATTATTTAAAGGTCCATTAAAAACTATTTATTTATTAATTGGTCCCTTAATACACACACACACACACACACACACACATATATATATATAAATTTTTTATTCACAATTTATATTCAAATTAATTAATTATATAATTATTATAATTATTATATATAATTAAAAGATAATCTTTTATTATAAATACATAATTAACTATATAGAATTATTATTATAAACTATATACAGTTCAACGATTAAAGAAAGAATCCCTCCAAAAGTCACCTCGTCGAGTTAGAGCATCATCGAGATGATCGCCAAAGTCGCCAAAGTGGTTGGAGCCACTAGATGAAGTCCCAGAGGTGTTGGTCGTCAGATCGCTAGCTAGTTCGACTGTTTCCAAGAAGAAGATTATGCGACTGGTTCGAACCAGTCGCATGAGCAGAGAGATGAAGAGAATAGTGAACGAGATCAGAGATACAGAGGAGAGAACAGAGAGCAGAGAGATCAGCGAACCAGTCGCCTCGTCAAGTCGCAGCGTCGCAGAGATTATCGCCGAAGTCGTCGGAGATGTCGGACAGAGTCACTGGACAGAGTCACAGAGCTATTGGTTGCCCAAGTTGATGGCTGGTTCGACTGGTTCGAAGAAGACGATGAAGAAGAAGACCAGTTCACAGAGACACCCCCTAGAAGTTTTATATTTGTAGAAACACCCCCTCCCACCGCACTTAGACCATCGCCTAGGCGTTGAGGGGCCTAGTTGACTGGGCACCACCTAGATGGCACCTTGACAACACTGTTAAGAAGTCCATCAGATAGGAATAGGGTTGTTGGATCTAGTAGGTGTGCGACCTGCTGCAAGATATGGATTGGGCTACCTAAAAGTAGTTGGATCGCGAAACAATCAAACCGTCCTATGTCTTTGTTCAACAAGCTCCATTATTTCCATAATAAGAAGCAAACCCGCCGAACGAAGTACTATGCTCTCACAAAATATCCAACTTTAACCCCTTGATAAACATGGACTCAATACTTTCTCCAATAGCCTTGGTATCAATCCAACGACAGCTCTAAGTCCCAATGATATTCTACAACAGAACTGATCTGTCATAAATCCAAAATCCTCTTGAACAAGCCCCCTAAATGGAAGGATCCACACACTAAAGCCACAAGACTAGATCTTTTTTGACAAGAAACATAGATATTATATTTACTTAAGAGGTTATATTATTTTGATAAGGTGGTGTCTAATATTTGGAAGAGTGACTTACAGACAACATACCTTTACAAATTGAATTCCAAGCAAAGGAATTGAACTAATTGATGCTACAAACAATGAAGCTACAAGTCTAGATCTTTTTCTTCTACAAGAAACATAGATATTAAACTATTTAAGATAAAAGGGGATGACTTATCTCCATTACAAAGTTTCCAAAATAATTGCCCAATTGACAAACCAACTACCACACACATACCCCTTGGACCACTTGGTAGGATTGACCTACTATGGGAAGAGAAAGATTGATTTATCAAAACTTTCAATCACAATGGAACTCTTTTCTTTATCTTTTCTATTGTTATGCATTGACCATAACAACCATCCAAAATAGCAAAAAAGATACATTTCCAATACTTCTTCAAGACACCTAACAAATTTCCAACATTTCTTCAAAAGACTAGATGGTCCATGGTTCCACACTAACTTTCTTTTATACTTCTTAGCACACCATTAAAAAGGACTTGATGAAGGTGATGGAAGAATTTTTTTCATAACAAGAACATTAATGTTAAAACTAACGAAACCTATATTTGCTTGATCCCTAAGACATTGAGTTCATGGAAAGTCACTGAGCTTAAGCCTATTAGTTTGGTGAACAATTTGTCTAAGATCATTGCTAAGGCATTGTCAATCAGATTTAGAGTGGTTCTTGACAAGAAAATAACAACTGGACAATTTGCATTCGAACATGAGCAACAAATTTTGGTTGCTACTCTTATTGCAAATGAGGTCGTGGAAGACTGGAAGTATTGATGAAGAAAGAAAGAAGGCATTGTCTTCAAAGTCAATTATGCATAGAAGCCTGTCTTTGTGAATTGGTACTTTCAATTGTTTGTTATGGGGACAAAAAATTATCGGCAAAGAGATTGAGACAATGGATCAATGGTTGTTTGAGGTCGGCAAACTATTTAGTTACTGGTAAATGGCAAACCAAAAGGCCAAGTTCTCTGAGTACCATAGGCTAAGACAAGGTGACCCGCTACCAACCTTCCTGTTCACTATTGTTGCAAATGCATTGAGAAGGTAGAGAGAAGCACATAAGGTTCTTACCACTAGATGTTTTCTCATGGGTAAAGAGAATTTTAAGGTTTTTTGCCTCCCATATGCAAAGTCTTATGCTTTCTTCAAAGGGACATTGAATGCATTTTACACGCCATAAAGATTTTGGAATGTTCTGCAACACATCTAGCTTGAAAATCAATATGGCCAACAGTCATGTGATGGGTAGTAATGTCGAGGGGGAACTCTAGTGTCAATACCACAAAAGCAACCTGTGGTATAGCTTCATCATCCATGGCATATGGCATGACTTATCTAGGATAACCCCATTAGGCCTGATTCAAATGCACGCAATTTTGGGATCTAGTTATGGCAATGATCTCTAAGAGATTAAATAAGTTAAAGAAATGGTTTCCATCAAAGGGTGGAAGGGTTTTCTCTTATCCTATTGGTCCTTATGGCACTTCCAACACACAATTTCTCTTTGTTTCAAATCCCTGTTGTAGTTACTAAGGCACTAGTGAAACAAATGAGATCCTTTTCACAGAAAGGAGTGGACGATCATAATGAATACCATTTGGTCAATTGGAAGGTAGTGTGGCAATCAACAGGCAAAGGTGGTTTCAAGATTGGAAAACTAGTGAAAAGGAACAAAGTCTTGACTCTGAGTGGCTTTGGAGGCTCTCACAAGAAAAGGGCTCAATGTGTGTAAAAGTCATTCGTCGTATTCATAACTCTTCAAAATGAAAATTGAGATATTGAAAATTCAAATTCATCACAAATAGAAGCTCTAAAAAATTCATTGGTTCCCTTCTTCCTTTATTTTGCATAAATTTGTCTCATTCTCTAGTTAATGGAAAGATCGTTAATCTTTGGGAAGAACATTGGTGCAGAGATATCCCCTTTGCATCCCACTTTCCACACCTTTATCCTTTGTCTAGTTTCCATAAGGAACCAACCACTAGTTTTGTGAATAGGACAGTTGATCTTTCATTACCATGTTGGGATTTTCATTTCACCCATCCCCCTTCCTCTAATAAGGTTTTAAACCAGCTACTGCTTTATACCATCTAGGAAAATTAAGGTGTCGTCAAATGAAGATTGTTTCAAGTGATCTCTTAATCCTAAAAGTAGATTTTCTTGCAATTCATATTTCAAGATGTTAACTGCTGAATAATTTCTTTCCTTCTGTGTCACTTCTTAAAACCGCAGACATTCCTTTCAAGTGATGCAAACGCATTTTATGTACAGGCTTTTTATCTCTCAACTGTTGCATTTTGTATATGATGCAGAGAGAATCTGTTGTAAACTTGCTTGCTGAATGTGAATGGATTCAGCTCTAGTGGCAAAGATGGTCAGATGTATGCAATAGCTCTTTCTCTACCCCCAATTCAGTTAAAGAATGTTTTGCAAGCTTGTGATTCACTAATTTATTTAGAAAGCATAAGGAGATAGGTAGGATCACGTCATTTGCATCCATGTGGACAACTAGGCTTGACAGGAATAGAAGGATTGTTCAAAACTTATCAAAATCACAGCAGGTTGTGGGAGGAGCACTATTTCTGGCAGAAGGATGGGTTGCTCATCAAAAACTTCTGGTGGAAGGTTGGTGGCAGACTGGTATTGAGACTGGTCATCATGTATGATGTACTGTTGAACCAGTTTGGAGTTATTTGTAGTATGATTGTAGTACGTTTTTAAAACAAATAATTTATTTCTCTAGGAGGGGCTCTCCTGTAAATACTTTATTTTACATTTAAGGCTTTAATTAGTATGCATACTTGTTTCTTCTCCCCAAAACAAAAAAATAAAAAATAAAAACAAAACAAAAGAGACAGTTCAAGCAAATATAAATTTTTAAATTTGATGAAAATGCATACCGACTGAGCATGACCCAGAGTTGGTTCACTATTAAGATCGAAAGGATTTGTTGGTTTTAATGGACGAGGAAAACTCTGCGTTTGTTGCATTTGCATTGGCATTACATGCATTGGCTGAACAAAAAAATTCATGTTTGCAATTAGTAAATGATCATATAAAATAATCAAGAACCCAAGATTTTTAGGCAGTTCACATACCATAGCAGTAGGATATTGCATCCCATATCCCATGCCAGGGGACATACCAGCATGCCAGTGTGGAACTGGCATGCGAACAGCGGAATAGTTTGCTGCAAAGAGGTCCTGAATAGCATTTAACAATTCCATTTACTTCCAGAAAATGGCTAACTACATGAAAGACAAAGCCCATTTAAGAATCATGCATTACCTCAGGAAGTTCTTTTCTTCCTGTAGTTTTAATTTCCGATGGGGCAGGCTGCAAGGCAGATACACCAGTTGTTTCTTGAATTGACCTGGAGGCAGCTTGAGATTGTTGTGCAGTTGCATTCAATGGTCCATGCACATTTTGCATGAATGATGAATTCCATGACTGAGAAAATACATTAAATCCACATATGCACACTTGCAACAAAACTCGATAACATACCAAAACCAATGTCTAGAATCTCACCTGATTGTTTGGAGCTCCTCCAACTGATGGAGTGAACTGATTAGCAATAGGCATACTGTTGGCAGGGAGCAGAGAGGGTTGATTTTGTTGTGTGTTTGACCACTGCCCTCCATGATCAACTGCAACAGGCAATGACGTTACACCTCCAGGAGCAGCAACAGAAGCACCACCACTAGAGGGTACGGTAGACACATTTCCAGCTGGTGAAGCAGTAAAGCCACCATTAATATGCAATGAAGCATTGCCTACAACAGTTTGTGCACCATCACTAACAGTTGCAACTGTTGGAGCACCACTACCAGCAGTCTGAAAACCAACAGATGCAGTTGCTGGCGCTGACAGTTGAGACAGAAGAGATTCCAATGTGTTACCACTTGGAGCCTGTGTCTGAGTCAGAACTGAAGCCTGAATCTGGGTCTGAACGGAGGCCTGAGGAGTAAAATCGAACGACGCCCAGTTACCACCATCACTAGATGCAGTAGCTGAGGGTTGCGGAATGGATTGAACCACAGATGTTGTTGGTCTTGTTGCAGGAGGTGCTGCTGTTGTAGCTGGTGGCTCAGGATCCGCATCAAAGTCAATCAAGCTTCCTGAATTTCCCCCTTTAAGATCAATGGAACTTGTGTCAACAGATCCAAAGCTACTTGAAGATGCGGTCCTCTGAAAAGAAGATCAGTTGAAGGTTAAGTATACTATAACGCTATTATCTTAAATCAAGCATGAAACTAACATCTGTGATCCTCATCAAGTCAGCATATACCTACCAAGAAAACCAACGCATTCATATAGAGAACATTTGTTTAAACAATTAAAACAATCATAACCATAGATTAAACGATAAAACATGCTCAAAATACAACCACTTAATGTATTCCTTCACAAAATATGCAACATTTTTAAAAATCATGTCCATCTCCCTCCTCCTAAGTAAATATGTGAGTTTCTTTTCTCATGATGCATTCATAAGAAGTGCACAGGCCATGATTTACTCATTTACAGAACCAAGCTATTCCTATCATTTTTACCTCTCAATGGGAATGCATCGACCATGAGTATTTAACCACTGTTATTAAAATCTTACGATTTACGATTTGGATCTTACAACACAATTCAATTTGCAAACATTATGATTTACAATTCTAAAACAATCAGGACAGGAAAAAGTTCATGGCTCTTACTCAAATTGTGTGACTTCTCTCCAATCATGACTTGCTTTGATCACATGACTTGATTTGAGTCATAGAACTTGATACAAGTCATGAAATTGTGATTATGACAATTGCGATTAAGTGAATACAACATTTTTTTTGTAAGACCTTGTTATTCAATAAATTTTGGCATAAACTTTTCATTAAACCGGATAACATACAAGTAATAGACTGTTCTTTTGACATAGTTATATATATATATATATATATATATATATATATATCTGTTCTTTTGATATAGTTATATATCAAGTGAGTTTTACAGTAATTTTAAATTATTATATATGCATTTATATCATTTGAAAAATAAACAAATCTTACGATTTACAATTATATTTACAATCTATTTACGATTCAATTTAAGTCTTATCCTTAATGAATCAATGATCCAATTTTGATTTAACAACTTTGTATTTTAACTGTATATTTAGATCCATAGAAATGCTTGTCACACCAATGACATACTTAAGTACATCCAATGGCATGCTCCAATATTCAAAACCATTTCATGGTTTCAAATAATAACACTTTCATTTATACTAACATGCATAATTTTACAAACAAGTTCAAAATAAATATTAATGCAAAAACAAGAAAACTAAGGTAGATTAATACTCATAACACGAATTTCCAACTCAAATTCCAGCATCAATTTAATTTTTTAAAGGAAAAATTCCAGCATCAATTTCGAAACGAATATTCAGAAAATCATTATCCACATCAAGCTTGAAAGATTATAACTATGGTTCGTATAAATCTTCATATTACTAATCATATGACAACAATGAAGAGAACTAATATACAAAAGAAATAATGTCCTAAAGGCTTTTTTCCACTGCACAAAATAACTAGCATAGCAATTCACATAAACTCTCACCTGAGTTTTTGCACAACCATCGGCAACCTTTCCATCATTTGGCTTTGGAGGTCCACTTATACGAAGTGGTGGAGCATCCTCTCCCAAAATATCTCTAACAGGACGCACCAGAGGAGGACTAGAGGTATCGACGTCCTTTTGACGATTTGGTGATCTGCCATCAAACCGAGATTCACCATCAGAAAATCTACTTTCTTCTGATCTCCTACCATTTCCAAATCTGTCATCTCGGCGCCTGTCATCAACCTCAAATTGTCCAGGACTTTTTCTATAATCACCATACCGAGGTTCTTGATCATAACCAGGACTTCTTCTTTCATCATAATTATATCTGTAATTTCTGTCATCCGTTCGTCCACCAAGGCTAGATCGATCACTGTAGTTGCGATCATATCTATCCTCATAAGATGGGCTCTGTGAACTGCCACGATAAGTATCAAACCTCCGATTTTCATAAGATTCATCCTTTTCCCCCTGCATGACATGGAACACTATCATCATCATTACCTAATAAAGGACAACCACTAAGAAATTATGTTAAGGAGAAAGACAGTCTTAAAGACTGAAAATTTAGATTGACAAAAGTAGGCAGGGAAAAAAAGACAATTATAAAGATGAACAGAAAAGCAATAAAGAAATGAAATTTCAACTACATCAGTCACTGTTGATTTCCATGCAAACAGCAGGTACTTAGTCAAATCAAGCTTCAGCTATAATACTCTGGCCATACAGTGAATCTGTTTATAAATAATCTGCAAGCTGTTTTAACTCAAAAAAATAAAATGAAAGAAAGAAAGGAAACAGCTTTTCATCCCTGCAAATCTGATGACAAACTATTTTTAAAGTTGATTAATGATTGACCCATTGAAAACCCTGGGCAGTTGAGAAAAGTCCAAGCTGAGTAGAGTTAGTATTGAGTTTATTTAGCATTGATTGACCAATTAAGAATATTAGAAAAAATAATTGATAAAATTAATTATGTTGTATATATTAAAAAATATTTTCAATGTTGACTGGATTAGCAATATAAAATAACATTTGTGGCAGCTGACAGAAAACCAACTAATCAGCTACAAGAAATAAATGTAACAGCTCCAATAACAAATAATGGCAAGTAAAAGACAGGCCTTATAACCTTAGCTAACCATAAACCAAAATAAGAAAGAAGTAACAAATAAATTAATACAAATAAATCATAATCTTGCATACCATTTTCACCCTTGGAGGTTTCTCAACACCCCTCTCTCCTGTATACCTTCGATCCACATAGACATGCTTAATGAAGTCCCTGAGCCTATCAACATTACTGGGAGCAAAAACTTCAGATCAGAATCATAAACATATTTAATACTTAGAACATTTTACACAATAAATCAAATGAACTTATAACCTGCTATCAGGGGCAGATTGACGCTGTGGGTCCCACTCTTTAAAATAAATTACCCTTGCACGCTGACAAGTGAAAAAATGATATTGATTCATAGTCAGATGAAATAAAATATCTGTATAATGTGTATCCCACTCTTTAAAATGTATGCGTACCTCATTCCCTCCTTCTTGAAGAGAACAAACTTCTTGTGATGTAAATTTGGCCATGGAAACTGACTTAACCCGGTGTGTGAACTCCCGACTGGAATTTGTTGGTTGAAGTTAGCAAAAGCAATCAAAAAGTGCAATAAATACATTAAAGGGGCCTAATGCTTTTAGGTAAGACTCTTGTCCACAATTACTAGAACGTTGCGAACCATGGAAACAGATCATCAGTGAAGGAAGCACATTGCTCTCACTATTAAGGATGACAAAATATAAGAAAGTAAAGCAATAAAACAGATCTCTTACTGTATTCCACTGCAGGTTGTGCAAACAAATGTCCAGAAATTTGTGCATACATACTGTGGTCCCTGCTCAGCAAAAATAGTTAATTTCAATTACATACAACAAATAAAGCACCACATCCTAAGGAAGCCATCATAATTGCAACTTTTAACCAAAGAACAATCATGCCCAACTCATTGGACCAATAAACTACATAATTATGGACTTCTTCCAAACACCAAGAAATTCAGATATGAATATGAGACACCACACCCCACATGATTCAGAATTGTGTGTTATATTCAAGCACCAAAATGTCCAAGAGAGAACAAGTCCACTGTGCCACAATTTCACAACCCAACTTCATGCATAAATAAAGAGTTAAAACTGTGTAAGACAATCAGCATATAAATAAATAAAATGTATATTTGGACTTTTGAATAATGAATGAGTCAAATAAAATACCAAGCAAAATCAAGATTAACCACTAATGGTATGATCTTGGTATTCGCCAAAAGGTGCCTACCTAATAAATGTATTGTAACCTATCATTCAGGATCACATATCACATAACACACTACAAAGCCCCATGTGTTACATATAGACCTTGAATATATTCGTGACACAGGGCACATGGTCCCATTCCCAAAACTTTTATCATCAGTCTTCTAGGGTTGATAAGGTTTAATTTATTTGCATTTTTGTCCTTTTAAGTAATTACTCAGGCTGGCCATTTTGCTAGGATTTTTAAGATAGGAGTCGGACATACTTCAGTTTCCTAGTTGCACTTGGAATCGAGGGAGATTCTATGTATGTGTGAGAGAATACGTGTGTATGTGTGTGTGTTGTTTAGGTTGTAATTTAACTTGTGTCACTGAAATAAGGATAAAAATTTTGGCCAAATTCAAAAATTTCTTTCTAAGCATTTTCATGTCGTCATAATAAGGTGGATTACATATTTGTGTAGTATTATGAATTTCCACATGCCACAGGGAGCCACACAGTAAAGCAGTGTTAGCCAATTAGTATTAGTATGATATTCATTCATAGCAAGGCTTGAGAAAATTGGTGAAAATTTGCCAAATGCGTGTGATTTTTTAAAACCAACTGAGAGCAAAGCAGATGTAATAAGGGGAACTCATAGGTATTGGGATAATAGGTGAGATGGTGAGAAGCAAATCATAGGATTCATGGATTCAAATCAAGATTCTGCTAACAATGACACTAGTTCTACTCAATATTACACCAATATATCAGAAAAAGATCAGAGAAGAGCCAAAAGCATTGAATGTTGGGAAAGACACCCAAACCCTCCCAACTTCACATATTCAAAAAACATTCAAAAGTCGAGTCAAACGTGGAAAACCCCAAATCAAAGGACAACCCATAGGCAAAAGAAATTTAACATCTCAAGTAATTTATACACCAAATAATACACAAATCTGGAAACTTCAGTAAGGAAGAATAGAAAGGGAATACCCAAAATAAATCTTAAACCCATACAATGCTAATCACACGTGCTCTAAGCTGTGTTTTCTTTCTCGAAACTTCCAAAG
Organism: Tinospora cordifolia; assembly: GCA_030144865.1. Classification (NCBI taxonomy): domain Eukaryota; kingdom Viridiplantae; phylum Streptophyta; class Magnoliopsida; order Ranunculales; family Menispermaceae; genus Tinospora; species Tinospora cordifolia. The sequence goes on from JAJIYU010001929.1 coordinate 25,864, forward strand.
TTCAAGCTTCACTTTCTTTATCTCACACGCTACTTGAGAATTGAGATGATCAATTAACAATAAAAGACCAAAATAAAGACTCTCCAAAAACAATATTTAGAAATTAAAACAAACAAAGATTCCTCTTTCTAATGTACCTACACCAACATAATTTTCCTAATTTAAATACAACTAGACCATAAAACAATTATCCATATTTTGTAGGTCCTAATTACTTTCTGAATACATGCTCTATGTTCTAATCCTACAAGAAATCTATGTTTGACCCAAAATCCAACATTAAATCCATATTCTTTAATAGAAATCTCAATGCACTCTCAATGGTCTACAATAAAATTATTAAGTTCAAAATATTGAGATGATCAATATATTTGTCCTTGTTTGCCTACATTTGACATAATTTATTTTCAAGGAACAACTTAATTGAGAAAGCTTCAAAAATGTATAAACTTTTGAATGTTTTCAACTAAGCAACTGAAGAGCTTTTGATTATACAAAACACCGTATCTCATGGGCAAGGCATATAGCGTGATGAAAATCAAGTACTTCTCATGCTCTTCCTGCTTAGAGTTCATCATAGATCATCTTCTTCTTCTTTTTTTTGAAACAGAAACTTATATATTAATTATAAAAATAGGTACAAAATGTCGGATGAGGTATCCGGACTTTACATTTCATCATAGATCATCTTCAGTCAACTATTAAATCAACTTAATCCATTAAATGTCTTTCACTTTGAGTTGACAAAATGCAAATAAAGGGGCAAATTTAATGAACTATGATGGGTTATGGAGAGAGGACAACAATATACATTTTCACACAACATTGAAGAGATCCTTTCATAGAAAGGAAAATGTCCATAGCCTTAATTCCATAGTGAGGAGGTTGTTTCCATAATCAAAACCAAGACCAGCAACTTAGTATGGAGCTATCAAACATAAAATAGTTAACAGCCTATTTGCTAGCTATTACATGATTTGATTTACAATAAATAGATTCAAATTAGGCTCCCTAATTGCAATTGAATCTCTTTGTTTGTTCAATCTATTTGGGCATTGTAACTTTCTTGTGTTTAGCTTTGCTCTCCTGAACCCATTAAGTAGCTCTTCATTCTTTCTAGAAATCAACATGTCTTCTCTTGATATTGTTTTGAAAAAAAAAAAAAAGCCAAGAAAAAGGAGAGAAAGCAAAGAAAAGAAGTGCATAGCCACAATGCAACTCCCATGATTTCATAAAGAAAATACACGAGTCAAGAACAACTCAACAAGGATCATGGTGGGTCAGAGGTCCCCATACAAAAGAAAACGAATGGCTACGAAAGAAAGATACCTACTCGTACAACTAACTCCATGATACATAAGCCACATTTAAAATTAGTCAATAAATATAATTGTTTGAATAGTCGTAATAGAAATTTGCAATGAACAAAGTTTGAAACTTAGACTTCGCCCAAGACTTTGACCTTAAAAAACTCAAATTAATTCAAAGAAGTTATAAAAATCCTAGAAAATTTTTATAAATATTTGCCAACTTAAAAAAGTCAAAAAATTTCATATATACGCTCTAAAATATGTATTATTACTACTAAATATGATAAAAAAAAACAAGCTTAAAAGACACTTTTGACACATAAAAGAATAAATATAATGCTTCAAACCATGTTTTGACATTTACAATTGTTAATGCACATCACACAAAACTAATATTATAGGGTTGATAAAGTTCAAATGCTTACATTTAGTCTTAGTTCCTTTTCTTCGTTTTGATATTTTATTTTATAGGCCCTTCTTTCTCTACCTATACTTTGTTAATCTACATTTTACCATACTCGACTTAATTTATTTATTCAATATTTAAGTATATTTTTCAATTTTGTCTTATGAGAGTTAATTAAAAGAATAGCTTTAAGAATACTTCCAATTTATTTTTAAATTTTGATCTTATTTCAACTTCATTTATTTATTTTCTTCTTTCTTATCTTTTTGGTAAAGCATATCAAATAATTTATAATTTATTAGCTTGTTAAAATTTTAGAATATATATTAATTTGTCGGTTGATGTAGTTGAAAACACTATATAGTTGTTACTATTTATTGTTTGTCATTAATGATATAATTTTTCTTTTCTTTTCTATATCAAGTTTCATCCAATTTTGTTGAATTTTTGCATTTCAAAATTAAAAAGTAGGATTTTTTTCAAAGTTTATCAAACATTGCTAAATTACTTGAACTTTGTTGAATTATTTTATGGAATATTCGTAATTTTAATTTTACATCCACTACCCATTTCAATGGGTAAGAGAGAGAGAGAGAGATAATTCGTGTGAGTTCGTAGAATTTCAGGAAATTTTTGAACCAAGCAAGACATGGTGAAAATAAAATTCTGCACTTAGGAATCTCACTAGCGTCAACAAATGCCCCCAATTTCAGATCTAGATAACATAACCTAATTCTGTACCTGGATTGATTTAAAACCAGGCAGCTCAATTTGTTTAAATGTTAAGAGCATTTGAAAACTTGTTTCCAAATTGGCAAAACATGTGTTTCATATGCCATTTGCAGTCAATATAACGATTTGATGTTACTTGTTAATCCATGCCCACAAATAGCCTAGTTTGGTTGTGCCTAAGGTTTTCACGACAAAATTTGGAAAAATCGCACAAAACAAAGAGATGAAACACAAGGCACGATTAATTGAACTCACTTAGATTTATCTCGACCCCTCTTATCTCATTGAATTGCCTCTAAACAAAAAATAAAAATAAAAATAAGCAAGATAAACCTCTTCATAATATCATGCAAGAGTATAAATTTTGAATAGTTAACAAAAAGGGTGTAATATCAAAAAGCAAAAGGAAATGAACAATTCTTCACAATAGGTCTACGGCTACTTTAATGTTAAACTATAATCAGATAGACAGACAGAATGTATAAGACTCAGGTGCTCAAAAAGAAATGACTAAAATGATTCAGTGAGTTTTCCATAGTTGTACAATAAAATAAAGTCCAGATTGTATTTTAATTTCCCTCATCATACACAGAAAAATTGCGAAGTATCATTTGCTTTTTTTTTTTTTGCCCAGAGTTATATTTTTGATCATTTAAGCAGCACTATCCTTCAACTCTCAACTAGTAAGCATTTAATTCACCCTTTGATTGAACCAAAATCCGTAATAAATCCCGCAATATCCTATCCACCCACTTCAAAGATCACTCAGTTTGATCCTAGATTAGTTAAAGAGTGCAATCCAAACTCCACTAATTGAATGTATTGAAACAGAAGAGCAACTCAAAAAGAGAGGTTTGAAAACAAAAGGAAAACCCAAAAATAATGAAAATAGTGTAACGAGTACAACAAATTCACGTTTTATGCATCCATTTTAATCAATTACATATTTAATAGAATATGTCCCTGACTACCACAAATAACGAAAGGCAGGTCAGCGGACTGACAAGAAGCGTAGATCTACTCTTACTAATGACTCAATAATGCAATGCAATTAAGGAAATGCAAATTGCTGCACTTCAAAGCCAGTGATTGAAAGACTCACCAGACTGTTACAATTGATGCACCTCCGATTCGGTGGAAGTTTCAGAAGACCGCGAATGATCTTCTCATTCTTTTCGTCTTCCTTCATCCTGCTCGCCATTTCAAACTTGATTCACACTACTTCATCCAAGAAAAACCAGTGCTCACTAAAAAAAGAAAATCAAAGATCAATCAGGAAACACGGTCTCAAGTTCACAAGCCAAACGAAGAAAACCCGCGAGAATTACAGTGTTGGCATTCAAAAGAACCAGATCATGAACCAAACAGATCAAAACTTGCTAATTCAACCGTTGAAGATCAATAAAAACTTAAGTTCCTCCCAAGAACTGACCTGATTCGTCGTGTGCCTGAAGAATTCAGGCTTTCGAACCGCAGCAGCAGACACAGACACAATCCAGTGACGATTGATCAAGTAGCAGAACAAGCATGAAGAGCCACGGAGATTTGAGACGCCCCCTTTTTTGTCCTTTTCTTTTTTAGGGTTTTGGCATCGGAGATCCGCACGGCAAAAATCTCTCTGCTTTTTCCTAAATCAGAGCGAAGGAAATACGCAGAGAGGGTTTTGTTTCCTTTCCCCTTTTTTTCCTTGCTCTGGTCAAACAATTGCAACGACGCCGGTTTTGACGGTCTGCGACCGGTTACAGCCGGTCCAAATCCAGAACTCCACCAATCACTCTCGAAATTACATTACTAACCTCTCCCGTAATTCCAGTTACTGATCTGTCGCTACTAAATTGAATGCTACAAAATACCCTTTTTACTTTCTTAAATTAACAAGTCCCTCCCTGAGGACTTGCCATTTTTGAAAAAAGCGTTCGTATGAGTGCTGTGCGCCTCTGGAACGGCCTCGCGTATTTTGATTCGTCTGGTCCACGTGTCAGTGACTCCCAGTCGACGACCGTCTTCTCGTCTGTGCCGTGCTGGACCGCAGTAGTACTGCTGGAGTAAATACGATTTCCTCGACACTGGCAAACCTAAGGTGCTACGTGTCGCGTGGTCCACGTCCCAGTGGGAAGCATAAATGATGTATCCATCACCGTCTCGTTTTTGGTTTCCCATCCGAGCGAACCTCCCGCTGTCGCTCCAGACCAAATTCCATAGGGCGTTTTTATGGTCGATTGATTTGATTTTCATGTTTTTAATTAAATTATACCTTATTTGTTAATCATACAAATTTTGTTTTTTTATAATATTTTAATCTAATTATTAGTTTAATGGTCACAGGTATTTATTTTTTATATATATTTTACTTTCTTTCGAGTTAATCAATTTTGTTGAGTTTCTTGAGGATTCAAAAGGCATGTTTAAGATTCAAATTTTAAATCATACATATTCTAATTAAAGGCGTTTGGAAGAGAAACTTTTCAAAATTTTATTTGATAAATTTTTTTTGAAGGCATTTGAAATTTTTCACTATTAGCTATGAAATGATAGCAAAAAAATTTATTTTTTATTTTGTTAATATTAATGAAATAAATTTTTTTGATTGGTTTGCAACAGGATAAATTGTTAGACTTAGGTTTAGTTCAAAAATATCAAACATATCGGTTATAATAATCAGAATAATTAATAACTTGAGCAGGGTAATGACAATATCTTATACATCAAATCAACTATTTAGGAGGATAATTGTTATATATATTGAGATCATAGTGTAACTTTATCTCCTTGTTGCAGTGGTTTCTTACTAAAGTGTTCATAGTTTATAATAATACTTATTTCTTATATCACAAGTCCTTTCTTATGATAGCATTTTAAATCACACAAATGTAATTTAGCCAAAATCAATTGCATTTGCTAACACAAAAAAGTTTTAAAAAACCGAGAAGAGAAAGAAAGAAATAAAATAGATTTTTTGTGATTTATGAAAATAAAAATCAAGGAAGGGGTTCTCTATTTATAAGTCATTTGCAATTGACCATGAACCCCTCTAGTGTACCATTGGATCACATCCTGTGGCTTGGGTTGGAACTTCAATTCATTTAAATCATAGAACTGAACCAAACATGCCTTTTGTTTGGTTATGTTCAAATTTTTACCCTAATTAGTTTAATTTTGGTTTGAGCACTAAACAAACCAATAAATTCAACTCGATTTACGAGTTATAATTTCAAAACTGGTAGTAAATTAATTGGACTAGTTATTAATATATATTTATAATTTTTTAAACCAAGTATCTAGTTCATTTTTTATTTTGATTTAATATTAATGGAGTTGGGTTTTATGTAAATATTACACAGATTCCTTTTGAATAAGATGTTTAAGTATTTGTTGTTGTATTTTATCAGGTATTCTTAAAAAGGTGTTATTTGATCACATTTTATTTCTATGATAAAGAACCTTCCATGGTAGTATTGATGCATGTTATGATGAGGTATTTAATAAATTTTATAATCATGATAATAACAACTATATTAGGTATTGATGTAAAAAAATGCCTATAATATTATTCACGTATTTTGCACTATATATAACATGGAACTTTTAATTTAGCACAAAATTTAAATTTTATACATTAAAAGTTCAACTAATCACATATATTCATTTAGGACGTGGATCTGTTCCATTTTAAAGAAAAAGATTCAAATTAATGTCTATTGATTTGGTGTATTAACGGATCCAAATCGTATCTATGTCACTCTTACTTGTGGGCTCTAAATACGATATGGTAGTATTAATGAACACATCTTATAACATTTGGATTACATATTTAGATTTTGTTCACTATCTAATGGCTCTGACATTGACTCTTTGATCACCAACATTTGTTGTATTTGTCTAAATCAAGCTCGATTCGGCAATCCCAATCAATGCATCTGTATCTTCTATTGTTGGATAATATCCATTAAGCCTAGATGTTTGACTTAATCATTGGTTTGTTGAATTTGAACATCTCTCACTGTGTCCCAATAATGATTTTAACCATTAATCTACTTTAATTTGTAAAACTTCAAAGCTCTTCAAATCTTCACAGCAATGTGCATAGATGAAGTGTAAAGCGTGGTGTGTTTAATATATCTTAAGTTAGTACAATCACCCTTGCTCTCACACATGTGTCTGGGCCACCAATGTTGCGAGTGGCATGTGCATGCATGCACAGTGATGCTTTAGCCTTTTTTGAGTGTATTTTTTAAAGTTACACCTATGGGATAGAGTTTAAACGTCTCATTTTGCCCAAACTAGTCTAAACATTTTTGTTTTTGTAAGGTCTTCAAACTCACTATTTAACACATATTAAATATGTTGCATTGTACTTAATTTGTAGTCATACATTAATTTTTTAATTAAATGATAAAATAATTATAATCTTTATGTATCAAAAATTAAGAATCAACTTGGTGTTATCTACAAATATTTATATAACTCACTTAAATATTGATCTCAAAGTAGCATTAATCACTTTGAACATAGTTTCT
>JAJIYU010001930.1:0-33230 GCA_030144865.1 Tinospora cordifolia
CACCCAAAATTTCTTAGAATCTTTGAAATTAATTTATTCAACTTATTTTATTTATTTTCCTCAAACTTATTTATCTTTAATTATTTGACAAAATTTTGGGGTATTACAAACTTAGAGTTCTTAATCATCACACTTGAGACTACAAGAAGGTATAACTCTCATACCATAAGCTTCTGCCTTTATGATTTTTCATGCATGCTAAGTTACCTCATTGCATAGGTTCTAGTACTTAGAAAAGTTTTTGGAATTGTATTTGAGGTATGCTATGTGTTTGATGACATGTTTGAGTAGAACTTTGGCCACCTTTGTTCACTGGTTCAAGTGAGTCTTATTAGGGGGATATTCTGTGATTAAAATACACATAATAGGTGTAAGAAAAAAATCTTTAAATTAGAGGTTAATGGGGGAAATAAACACTTGAAGATCATGAAAAACATGAACATAGGAAAAATATGTGACACAACTGAGACTTTGGGGGATCAATTGACTGACCAAATCTCAGTATTTTGAGCCAAAATTTGGTAGAGACTTTACTAGGTATCCCCAAAACAAGCATGTCAAATTTCGTCCAACTATAAAGTGGGTAAGTGGGTCAAAATACATGAATAGTGACTGTCTGTTACATAAAAATTAAGAATTTAAAGTGACTAATGTCTCATTTAAAACCCTATCAAATGAAGCCCAAAAATTTTAATCTACAATTTTGGTGAACATTTAGGAAGTTTAGATCACATTTGGAAAGTTTCACAAATCCGTCGCACGGTTTGATTGTAGAAAAATTGAGAATTTCATTGTGCCGAAAGAACATAAAGCTAGAAATTTACTAAATGTGGGAATTGAAGATTTTGACCAAATTGACCCCATTTGACCTATTTTGACCAAATTGACCCCATGTTGACTGAATTTGACCAAATTGACTATGTTGACCAATTTTGACTAAGTTTGACCAGTTGACTAAATTTTGACCAATTTTGACCAGTTGACCAAATTTGACCGAGTCAAATTTAAGTTGACCAAGATCGATTAGGGATAGTAGAACTAAAATTGAGCCACGTTTTTCAAAAAAATTGAAATTGGGTTTAAATAACGCTGATCTGAGTGTATACTGCGGGATTGGGCCGAGTGTCGATCGGTACGTGGGACCTGCGATGAGTAGTTTAATTCAGGTGTTTACTTGAAGTTGTATTCCTTGCATAAAACATGAGTGAATGACATGGGTTCAAGGATGTGATTTGAGTTACATAAATTGGTTTGAAGTATATATAGATGTACACTGATAATGAAACCATAGGCTTAAGGTCTAAGCATGGGGTTAAGAAATATGATCAATGCGCCTAGCTTTTGACTCGCTTAGGTAATAGCACTTGAGGATCGAGCACAGGGTTAGGGTATTCGAGGAATACACCTAGCTCATGACCCACTTGAGTGGCCAATATGCTTAACTCACGACCCACTTGAGTGATGACCATAGGATTGGATTTGATAATTTGAGACCCTAGTCTAAATACAATTTTCAACTAGCATGAATTCAAACTATTTTTCTGTAATTGTTTGTAACTGCTTTTACTATATGCCATGTTTTCAGGCAAAGTTTCATCACTACTATTTATGTATGCATGCACTATTTTTGGAATGCTGGTTATATGTAACATGTTGGTTTTACTACTCTTTGAGCCGTGTTGAAGTTTAGGCTCATTACTCTACTAACATTTTAGGTTCATCGATGGCTGACAGAGGGAATGACGCGGTGATAACTTAGTTTCCTTGGTGGTTCCTTTCCTTTTTCATGGTTTTTCTTAGATGTTGGTCATTTTTATATATGTAAATAATAGTCAACTGTGTATTTTGGAAATAAGACAATATGTAATATATAAACGACAACTCTCTATTATGTTTAGAAAGGGTAGTACTTGCTCTTAGTTTTAACTGTAATGTTTGTTTACTTTCGCACTTTACAGGACAAATCCTTAAATTACTCTGATGTCACTTCTTATTGCAATTAGAAAAACTTAATAGTGACTAGGTGAACTTGACTCGGTGAGTGGGTTCATTGAGTCACTATGCCAGTCGAGCCGCCCTTTGTCCTAGGGAAGGCGCCCCGACAGGGATAGCTTAGAATTTGAACAATTTTTCTCACAAATGTTATATTAAGAAATAATTAATTTCTTTGACAAGTAGTACACTTTGTTTCCTTCAAATTCTCATGTTTGCATAGACTTACAATCTTCAAATACATTAGATTAATTGCTGAAAATTGAAAAATGAGCATTAGAAAGGAATGAAATCATTATACCTTACTACTGTTGCTTAAATCATCAAGTTGGTGATGTATACATCAAAAGAGAGTTCTTTGATCCTTTCGAGATTGATCTATGTTTCTGCTTTAATGTATACAACAAAAGAGAGTTCTTTTATTTTTTCAACAATATGTGTGTGTGTATACATACATACATATATATATATATTTTGTATATACATGTATTTACATCCTTAATTTTTTTTGCAAATAACTCTTCCAATCACTAAATTGGAATTATTCATTTATTTGTTATTATTGTTATTATTATTTATTTTACTTTTACTTTTACTTTTTTGTTGTCAGGTTATTACATGTAATAACTAAAACGTTTTAAGAAAATTTTTAAATAATTAATTAATTATGTAACTATTAAAATAAATTTTATCTATAAATAAAAAATGAAATAAACAATTCATGGTTGAGAAGTCATGAGCAACGTAAAACCAAGAATTTGAGCTTAAAGACCTTAAAAAATAAAATTAAATACTAAATAGACAAAAATTACCTACCGAGGCCTCTTTATTATTTGCATGTTCTTCTAATGAATTGAGCTAGTAGGTCATTACCATTCCTTTAGCATTTAATTTTATTTTTATGGCCCTTAAGCTCTAATTTTTGATTGTATGTTGCCCAGAACTTTTCAACCCTAATTTTTTTAAAAAAATTTTATTTAATTATTTATTTATAAAATTTGTTTTTATATTTACATAATTAACCATTTATTTCAAAATTTTTTAAAAATTTCTCAGGTATTATACCACCCCAACCTGTCACATGCACTAAATTGGTGATGGTCATAATTGAGGCAAGATGTATCATATGATGAGATTTCGGTGGTGGTCATGGATCAAGTTGTGAAGAGGCTGCAAAATCAAGACCTATATGGTGATAATCAAATGGAGGCACCACCGAAACGAACAATACACATGCCCCGATTTCATGAAAACATGTGATGTACGACATGACAAATGTAACATGAAGTAAATGAATAAAAAAAATCTAGATTAATCTAATATGATATGTTCCTATTTTTCTCTTATGTTGAATTTCAAGGATGAAACTTTTTTAAGGAAGATGAAACTTTAAGACCCGACCCCTCTTATATTTCCATTGTATTTCGGACTGGAAAAGCAATCCTTATCTAACCCATGAAAATTTGTAAATGAGTAAAACACTTTGTTTTGTGATTCTAACTCTTTTTGTGTCCTTGTAAGTTATAATTTATAATAAATGCTAGGGGGGTCGAATCATATAGTATGACAAGTACTACTAACATTGTGTTAGTAACTTAGCATGTATAGGATTTGGAGTGGAACACAACACAAACACTTAAAACTTTAGTGGCATACAAAAATTGAGGTGAAAAAAAAAAAAAAAAAAAACAAAGAACCATGAACAGTTACTGCAAAATGCTCTTTTGTTAGAGCTTGTAAGCTTCATTCTAAATATTTTTTACAACTCTATGTTTAATTGTTTTTTGATGCTTATTTTATTCAACAGTTGCAGTTGTGAAGTAAGAAATTTGTGAATCTACTTTTTGATTTTCTATATAAAATTTATGATTTGTAATGACTCATAGTTTTGATATACAATTAATGAGTTTGATATATGTATTTTTTTAAAATTTTTAATGAAAGCACATGATTTGTCTCAATTTTTCTCTATTTTTAATCATTTATTGAAGTGAATGCGAACAATTGAAAAAAATATATATAAATTTAAGAGAAAATACATCAATTATAAGAAAAATGTAATTTTTTGGAATGATTATTAAATTTTTGGAGTGATTATTAAATTTTTGAAGTAATTAATAAAATTTTTGGGGAGAAAAATGTAATTTTTGGGTAGATTATTTAATTTTTGAAAAATAATCGTGTAAATGATGAAAATGGTTTAAAATTGAAAATTTTGAAGAGATTGATAAATCAAATAATTATAAAAGTAATAAAGAAGAAAAATTTGAAAATATATAGGTGTATTTATGCAAAAGGGAGGAAAATAGAAATAAGGATAAAGAAAAAAAAAGGATGAATTTTGTCTCGGGCTCACAGGCTCGAGCCGATCGGGCCGTCAAGGCAGGCCCATGGAGAAGCCCGCGCTATTTCAGCCCAGCGCGTGGGCCAGCCCATGCACTTGACTTGCCCACTCGCCCAAACCTATCCCTCCATTGACCTTTTGTTCATTTTTTTTTTTTGAAATTTCTGGGTTTTTGACTAGAAAAACCAGCCAAAAACCTGATTTTTGGCCCTCGATTTTGTCCCTCTGACAACTTCACTAGCCAGAGCTCTGAACATGGGACACTTGTGCTTCTTGCATGGCAGCTCCCGAGCCAAATGGTGAGCTCTTTGCCATGCAAGAAAGGGTGGAACATGCAACATGCAACAAAAACCACCCTTTTTGAGCACATTTTTCTAGTTTGAATCCCCACTTTCAGCATCCTGGTTCTCCTTAATTCCAAGTTTGTTTTCTCTGAAATTTGGCTCTTTTCAAAGCTCACACAACCCTTTCAAAGAACTCCCAAGCCCTTTGTCAAAACGTACAACCGCTAGAGGGGAAAACGACCACAAACAGAGGCTGGTCGTCAAGGTTGTAGCATAAATATGTAGAAAAATTGTGTTGGTTTGTTCTTTAAGGGAGTGATTCCCAGCCCATCCGAGATCCGTTCTTGAAGTAAAAGTATTCATTTTCTTCCTTGTTACGTGTATTTCGATCTCCAAGTTATAGAAATTAGAATTTGAGATATCAACCACGTTTTATAGAGCCTTGAAGTTGACTGGTTGCTCACTGTTTCAACAGTTCCCGCAGGAAACAATTTTGGGAAGTATTTTTGAGGCATCATTTGAAGAGGCTTGGAACGTCCATTTGGACTAAAATTTGAGGAATTTTAAACCTTACACCAGAGTCTACAAGAAGGTATAAACCCCAACCCCTAAACCTCTGCATGCACAATTTTATGTTCATGCCAAGATGCCTACTTACATGCAGATTTTTGGCACTTAGAAAAAAATTCTTAAACTGTTGATATGTGTTATGTTGTAGGGTGCATTTAGGAATGCTTATGGTTATGATTGCTTACTATTTTGATATGAGATTTGAACTATCAATATTCTGGAGCCTAAATTATCCAAAATATGCATGATAGGGCCTCAAATTAATAGGGCAATAGATATGCATAGACACTTGAAAAATCATAGGAAATTGAAGTTTTAAACAATTTGTTACATGATAGAAAAGTAGGAGACTAGTTGATTGATCAAACGTAGGTTTTTTGAGCTGGAAGTTGGTGGAGAGGTCACTAGACACATCAAGATTGTGTGTACCAAATTTCAGCCCAATCTGAATTCGGTAAGGGGGTCAATTGATGCACCATTTGACTATCTGTCACATGAGGTATGGGATTTCACAATCCTTGTTAATGCACTTAGAAGCCCAGTAAATGGTATCCAAAAATCATAATCTGGAATTCTGGTGAAGGTTTAGGTAGTGTAGATGAAACCCGAAAAGTTTCACCCAAATTTGACTTACGAATTAGTTGCAAAAAAATTGACAAATTCACTGCACAAAGAAGGCAAATGTTTGAGTTTGGGCTAAGTGTTGAAATTTGGGAATTTTTCTTTAATTGGCCCAATTTTGAGATAACTTGCCCCGATCAGATCCAAATTGACCAAGGATAGCCAAAATTGATCATGTTGACTAATTTTGTCCAAGTTTGACCCATTGACCAAGTTTGATTAATTGATCGAATTTGACCGAATTCGACTTGGGTTGGTTAAAACCGATTAGGGATAGTCGAGTAGGGAATTAAGCCACATTCTATAAAGAACTGAAATTGATTTTAAATAATGCATACTTCAGTGAACACTATGAGATGGGGCCAGTTGTCGACGAGACATCATTGCACAGGACCCGAGGTGAGTAGTTTGATTCAGGTGTTTTCTATGACTTGTGTTCCCTGCATGGAAACTTGTGTGAAATGATATGATTTAAATGGTTTCATGAGATTGAGATATATTTGAATGATTTTGAAAAGTGTAGGTATACATGGGTAATGAGACTATAAGCTCGAGGGCCGAGTGTCGGGGTCAGGGTATATGATGTGATTCAGATTAGACTCAAGGGTCGAGCGTCGAAGTTAGGGCACATGATCAGTGTGCCTAGTCTCAAAACCTACTCGAATCACGACATTTGAGGGCTGAGCATCGGGGTTAAGGTATTCGATGAGTACGCCTAGCTCACGACTCGCTTGAGTGGCCAGTACGCCTGATTTAGGACCTGTTCGAGCGATGACTATAGGTTGGGTTTGCTGATTTGACCCTAGCTTGGGTACAATTTTTAACTGGGATAGATTTGAGATGTTTTCTAAAACTGTTGCATCATTCATAATTACTTTTATACTATGACATGCATTCAAATATTATATTATTTTTACTACTCATGCATACAGGCACTATTTTGGAATATTGATTATGGTTGACATGCTGGTCTTACTACTCACTGAGCCACATTGGTTTTAGGCTTACTACTCTAGTAATATTTCAGGTTCTTCGGTGGCTAATAAAGGGAAGGGCGTGGTGATCGCCTAGTTCCCTGATGTTTCTTGTCCCCTTTTATTGGTTCTTCGTTAGAGGTCGGTCATTCTTTGGATATGTATGTATATGTTTGGTCAACTGTGTGTTTTGGACATGACAATTATGTAATATAATGATCACTGTTCATATGTTTGTTTATTTTCTCCCTGAGCCTTTTAATTATTCTGATATTGTTTGTTGTACGAGATTGGAGAGGCTTAACAGTAGTTGGGCGAACTCGACATGGTGAGTGAGTTCATCGGGCCACTGTGCTAGTCGTCCGCCTTTTGGCCTAGGAAAGGGGTCTCGACAGACTTGGCATCTGAGGCTAGGTTCGAAAGAATCGAAAAACTCTAATAAATGAAGAACCTAGGCGATGTTAGAAGAATTGCAAAAGTAAACGAATCATCAAACAAATGAGAAAAACTATTAATCATAAAACGTATCTTGAACAGAATGTACTATACTACTAAACTTTTAGAGTCGGATCTGTTTTGAATGCTTGAATAACCAATAGTTCGATTTCAATTGCAGATAGAGATGCCACCCAGGAGGGGTAGAACACTCCCTAGGCAGGGTAGACCAATGCTCGGGCCTAGGGAGTCAACACCACCACCAACATACAGAGGCTCGAGGTTGTGATTAGGGCCTCTAATGAGGCCGCTTAGGCCTAGACAGCCTTAATGATGTAGAGAATTGACAGGTTGGAGGCTGATAGATAGAGAGCCGAGCAAGTAGTGCAGCCTGCTCCACCTGTGCCACTGGCTGCTGAGCCACCAGTTGGGCCAGTAGTAACACCAGTAGCCCCAGCCTAGGACATACAAGAAGATGAGAGATCCCATGCCCAGCTCCTCAAGAGTTTTATGGATTTCTGCCCTGAGAGGTTTAGAGGCGACATTAGTCTAGAGGCGGTAGAGGATTGGTTGCTGAACATAGAGAAGAACACTGAGACCCTGAGATTATCAAAGGTGGACCACGTTGTGTTTTCAGCCCATATGTTAGAAAGTGAGGCTCCTAGATGGTGGCATTCTACGAGGAGCATTGAAGGGCCAATCACGTCTTGGGCCAAGTTTAGAGAGCTATTTCTTGAGGCTTACGTTCCCAAGACTGAGAGGGAACGTAAGAAGGTAGAGTTTCTGAGCCTGTGCTAGGGGATTATGACCGTGAGAGAGTATACACATTAGTTCCTATAGCTGGAGACCTATGCACCTGGGTTGATTGCTGATCAGAGAGAAAGGGTTAGATTCTACCAAAGGGGGCTGAGAGTCGCGATCAGGTAGATGACTTCCACATCCAGGGCCTGGACCTTAGAGGAGATCTAGAGGGAAGCCCTACTGTATGAGATGGATGCTTTAGATGAGAGCTCTGAGATTTCAGTAGTATTTGGCAGTACCCCTTAGCCATAGCCGTAGTAGTAGGCCATATAACAAACTCAGCCATCATATAGAGGTGGGCTTGGGGGTCATTGAGGTCATAGTCGATTTCAAAGGTAGAGGAAGAGGAAGTACTATGAGGGACAGTCGAGTAGCACTCATAGCTAGACTGCCACAAAGGTGGTGGCACTTGCACCCATTCCTGTGTAGGCACATCCACCAGCAAAGCAACAAGACACATTTTTTGGGGCTTGAGGCACAGGCCGTGGTTGAGGTCGTAGACAAAGCCATAGTTATCAGGGAGGACAGAGACCACCCTTTACATGCTATCAGTGTGGACAGGTTGGACACAAGAGGGTTGAGTGTCCGACTCTTACAAGGGGTCCGAGTTCTTTTGCCCCAGTTATTAGAGACAGAGCACAGGCCGTTACCCAGCCTGACCTTGATTCGACGAGGAACTTGGTGGAAGGTACTGTCTCACTTGGTGATTCATCCGTATATATGTTGATCGATGTTGGTTCTACTTTGTCCTTTATTTTTGGATGTGTTGTCGATAGATTGGGACTTAGGCCAGTTAGGGCTTTTACTTGGTTGATATTGAGCATTGCCGTTAGGGAACACATCTACCCCAACATGATTTGTGAGAGGTGTGTACTTAAGATGGGGGACATTGAGACTGTAGTAGACCTTCGAGTATTGGAGTTTCTCAAGTTTGATGCCATACTCTGTATGGATTGGCTGGCTGGATACCACGCAAATGTAGATTGCTATGCCAAGAGGGTTGTGTTTCAGATTCCAAGCCAACCCACTATCGCCTTTTAGGGGAGAGCTTCAAATAGGCAGAATACTCATGATAGATTAGTGTCACAACACGAGATTGATACTCTAGCCAGTTTGAAAACCATAGATGAGACACCTTCATGATTAAGCATTGACGAGATCCCTGTCATTAGAGATTTTCTCGACGTGTTCCCTGAGGATTTGCCTGGCTTGTCCCCTAAGCGGGAGATCGACTTTATTATCGAGATCATTCCAAGGACACGAACTGTATCAATTCCTCCTTACTGCATGGCACCTAAGGAGTTGCAGGAGTTGAAGGTCCAACTGGAGGAGTTGTTGAGTAAGGGTTTCATCTCTCCTAATTCGTCACCTTGGGGAGCTCCGGTATTGTTTGTGAAGAAGAAGGATGGGAGCTTTCATTTATGCATCGACTATTGGCAGCTGAACAAGGTGACGAACAAGAACAAGTATCCCCTTCCACGTATCGATGACTTATTTGACCAGCTTGGAGGTGCCAAGGTATTTTCGAAGATTGATTTGAGCTCTGGGTACCATCAGTTGAGAGTTAGGGAGGAAGATGTGCCGAAGACAACGTTTCGCACTAGATATGGGCATTGTGAGTTTTTGGTCATGCCGTTCGTCGTGACAAATGCCCTGGTTATGTTTACAGACCTCATGCAGAGGGTGTTTCAGCCATACCTCGACACCTTTGTGATTATTTTCATCCATGATATCTTGATCTATTCAAGGTCTCATGAAGAGCATGCCGAGCACTTAAAGATTGCACTGCGTACTTTAAGAGAGCATAGGTTATATGCTAAGTTCAACAAGTGCGAGTTTTAGTTATCAGAGGTTCGATTTTTAGGTCACGTGGTTAGAGTTGAGGGTATTTTCGTGGACCCTACTAAGGTTGAGGCGGTTATCAGTTGGCCAAGACCTATCACAGTGACCAAGATTCGCAGCTTCTTGGGTTTAGCGGGCTATTATAGCCTTTTTGTCTAAAACTTCTTGAGGATTGTAGCTCTGATGACGAAGCTAATCAAGAAGGATGTTCTATTTGTGTGGACTAACAAGTGCGAGGATGCCTTTCTTGAGCTTAAGCGAAGATTGACATCAGCTCCACTACTAGTGTTGCTAGAGCCTGACCGAGAGCTGACCATATATACTGATGCATCACAAATAGGCTTGGGCTGGGTATTGATGCAGGATGACAGGGTTGTAGCTATTGCCTCTGACAGTTAAAAGATCATGAGAGGAACTATCTTGTGCATGACTTAGAGCTGTCAGCGGTAGTATTCACACTTAAGATATGGCAACATTACCTTTATGGTGATCATTTCACGCTCTATTTATATTATAATAACCTTAGATATTTGTTCTCACAGAAGGATTTGAATATGCGACAAAGGTGATGGATGGAGTTATTGAAGGATTATGATTTCAGTATTAAGTACCACCCAAGGAAGGTTAATGTAGTGGTTGATGCGTTAAGCCAGAGATGGGTCGAGACTGCATGCATGGCTAGACACATGTCTCATGAGTAGATGATGATTGATTTTGCCACAACTATAAGTATCCATGGGTCATCTTGTGAGGCCAGAGTCAGTGCACAGATGTCAACTCGACCAGTCCAGATTTAGGAGATTACGGAGGGACAACTTCGTGATGTTGACAATGATATGTTCAGGGTGCATTGAGGTTCAAGGGATGGTTGTGGGTACCAGATAATGTTAGTCTGAGGCGCAGTGTGCTTGAGGAGCTACATCGATCGAGATATGGTGTTCATCCGAGCGCCAATAAAATGTACCAAGATGCTAGACGCACATATTGGTGGCCTAGGATGAAGCGGGACATAGCCTCCTTCATTTAGACATGTGATACATGCTAGTAGGTTAAAGCTGAGCACCAGAGACTTGGTAGATCTTTATAGCCCTTGTCTATACCGGAGTGGAAGTGGGAACGCATTACGATGGACTTCATTACAGGACAACCCGGTACACAACAGAGCCATGATGCTATTTGGGTAGTTGTGGATCGTTTGACGAAGTCTACCCACTTTCTTCCTATGCATACCAAGGATTCAGTGGAGTGATTGAGCCGACTTTATATTAAAGAGATTAGGAGGCTCCATGGGGTTCCCTTATCTGTAGTATCAGACAAAGATATTAGGTTCACATCTCGCTTTTGGCAGGCATTACAAGCTCAATTGGGAACGAAGGTAAACCTTAGTACAACATTCTATCCGCAGACTGATGGTTAGTCTGAGCATGTGATTCAGATTCTTGAGGATATGTTGCGATCTTGTGTCTTGGATTTTGGTGGTAGCTGGGAGGATCACTTAGCCTTGTGCGAGTTTGCTTATAATAACAGTTACAGGTCGAGCATCAGGATGGCACCATTTGAGGCATTATATGGTCAAACATGCAAATCCCCTGCTTGTTGGGCTGAGACTGGTGACAAAGCAATCTTGGGCCTCGTCTTTATACAGGAGTAGAATGTGAAGATACAGAGGATTCGACAGAATATGAAGGCAGCTCAGGACCGATAGAAGAGTTATGTAGATAACCAGAGAAGGGTCCTTGTGTTTGATGTTGGTGACTATGTTCTCCTTCGCGTTTTACCTCCCAAGGGGTAGACACGCTTTGGGATTTCAAGGAAGCTCGCACTAAGATATATTGGGCCTTTTGAGATCCTCAAGAGGACTGGTACAGTAGCTTATCGGCTGGTATTACCACCACAGCTATCAGATGTGCATAATGTATTCCATGTTTCTATGCTGAGGAAATATCACATCGATCCCTCGCACATTATCGATTGGAGGCATATTGAGTTGCGAGAAGACTGTACATATGATGAGCTGCTTGTGGCCATCATAGATCGAGTTGTAAAGAGGTTGCGCAACAAGGAGATATAAATGGCACGAGTGCGTTGGCAATTCCATGGTGCTGAGCATAATACGTGGGAGAGTGAGGACTTCATGATCCGACACCACCCTGCGTTGATGCACGTTGCTCCTTGACTTGTATTATTTGCACCATTGTAAATTTTGAGGATGAAATTTCTTATAAGGAGGGGAGGCTATGACAACCCATAGTTTTAATGTACAATTAATGGGTTCGATATATGTATTTTCTAAAATTTTTAATAAAAGTACATTAATTTTCTCAAATTTTTCCTTTTTTTAATCATTTATTGAAGATAATTCGAATAATTGGAAAAAAAATACAATTTTAAGAGAAAAATACATCAAATTATAAGGAAAATGTAATTTTTGGAGGAATATGATTTTTTTTGGAATGATTATTAAATTTTTGGATTGATTATTAAAATTTTGAAGTAATTAATAAAACTTTTGGGGAGAAAAATATAATTTTTGGGTGGATTATTCAATTTTTGGAAAATAATTGTGTAAATAATAAAAATGGTTTAAAATTGGAGAATTTGAAGAGATTGATAAATCAAATAATTATAAAAATAGTAAGGGAGAAAATTTTGAAAAATTTGAAAAAATATAGGTGTATTTATGAAAAAAGGAGGAAAATAGAAATAAGGATAAAGAAAACAAAAAAAAGGATGAATTTCGGCTTGGGTTCACAGGCCCGAGCCGATTGGAAGGCCCGCGCGATTTCGGCCTAGCGCATGGGCCGACCAATGCGCCTAAACTCATCCCCCCCTTCGATTTTTTGCTCGTTTATTTTTTTATTTTTTATTTTTGAAATTTTTGGGTTTTTGACGAGAAAAACTAGCCAAGAACTTGGTTTTTGGCACCTGATTTTGTCCCTACAGTAGGTCCGTTGGCTGGAGCTCTAAACGTGGGACACTTGTTTTTCTTGTATGGCAGCTCATGAGCCACGTAGTAACCTCTTTGCCATGCAAGAAAGGGTGGAACATGCAACAAAAACCACCCTTTTGAGCAAATTTTTTTAGTTTGAATCCCCACTTTCAACAACTTGGTTCTCCTTCATTCCAAGTCTGTTTTCTCTGAAATTTGGCTCTTTTCAAAGCTCACACAACCCCTTCAAAGAACTTCCAAGCCCTTTTTCAAAAAGCACAATTGCTAGAGGGAAAACAACCACAAACAGGGGCTAGTCGCCAAGGTTGCAGCATAAATATGCAGAAAAATTGTGTTGGTCTGATTTTTAAGGGAGTGATTCCCAGCCCATCCGAGATCCATTCTTGAGGTAAAAGTACTCATTTTCTTCCTTGTTATGTGTATTTCGATCTCCAAGTGATAGAAATTAGAATTTGAGATCTTAACCATGTTTTATAGAGCCTTGAAGTTGACTGGTTACTCACCATTTCAACAGTTTTAGCAGGAAACAGTTCTGGGAAGTGTTTTTGAGGCATCATTTGAAGAGGCTTAGAACGTCCATTTGGACTAAAATTTGAGGCATTTTAAACCTCACACTAGAGGCTACAAGAAGGTATAAACCCCAACCCCTAAGCCTTTGTATGCAAAATTTTATGTCCATGCCAAGATGCCTACTTACATGCAGATTTCTGGTACTTAAAAAAATATTCTTAAACTATTGATATGTGTTATGTTGTAGGGTGCATTTAGGAATGCTTATGGCCATGATTGCTCACTGTTTTGAGGTGATATTTGAACTACAAATATTATGGAACCTAAATTATACAAAATATGTATGATAGGGCCTCAGATTTGTAGGGAATAGATATGCATAGGCACATAAAAAAACCATAGGAAATTGAAGTTTTGAACAATCTGTTACATGACAGAAAAGTAGGAGACTACTTGACTGACCAAATGTAGGTATTTTGAGCTAAAAGTTGGTGGAGAGGTCACTGGACATGTCAATATTGTGTGCACCTAATTTCAGCCCAATTTGAATTTGGTAAGGGGGTCAATTGATGCACTATTTGACTGTCTGTCACATGAGGTATGGGATTTCACAATCCTTGTTAATGTACTTAGAAACCTTAGTAAATGGTGTTCAAAAATCATAATCTAGAATTCTGGTGAAGGTTTAGGTAGTGTAGATGAAATCCGAAAAGTTTTGCCAAAATCTGACTTACAAATTAGTTGCAGAAAAATTGACAAATTCACTTCGCAAAGAAGGCAAATGCTTGAGTTTGGGCTAAGTGTTGAAATTTGGGAATTTTTGCTTAATTGGCCTAATTTTGACATAACTTGACCCAATTAGGCCCAAATTGACCAAGGATAACCAAAATTGATCATGTTGACCAATTTTGGCCTGTTGACCAAGTTTGACCGATTGATCGAATTCGACCGAATCAAATTTGGGTCGTTCGAGACCAATTAGGGATAGTCGAGTAGGGAATTAAGCCACATTCTATAAAGAACTGAAATTGAGTTTGAATAATGCAGATTCGAGTGAGCACTATGAGACAGGGCCAGTTGTCGATGGGACATCGGTGCACGGGACCCGAAATGAGTAGTTTGATTCAGGTGTTTTCGATGACTTGTGTTTCTTGCATGAAACTTGTGTGAAATGACATGATTTAAATGGTTTCATGAGATTGAGATATATTTGAATGATTTTGAAAAGTGTAGGTGTACACGGGTAATAAGACCATAGGTTTGAGGGCCAAGCGTCGGGGTCAGGCTACATGATGTGATTCGGATTAGACTCGAGGGCTGAGCGTTGGGTTAGGGCACATTATTAGTGAGCCTAGTCTCAGAACCTACTCGAGTCATGACATTGGAAGGCTGAGCATCGGGGTTAGGATATTCGATGAGTACGCCTAGTTCACGACCCGCTGAGTGGCCAGTACGCCTGATTTAGGACCCGCTTGAACGATGACCATAGGTTTGGTTTGCTGATTTGACCTTAGCCTAGATATAGTTTTTAACTGGCATGAATTTGAGATGTTTTCTGAAACTATTGCACCGTTCAAAACTGCTTGTATATTATTCCATGCATTCAAATATTATATCATTTTTACTGCTCCTGTACACATGCACTATTTTGGAATGTTGGTTATGGTTGACATGCTAGTCTTACTACTCACTGAGCCACGTTGGTTTTAGGCTCACTACTCTACTAATATTTTAGGTTCTTCTATTGCTGATAAAGGAAAGGGTATAGTGATTTCCTAGTTCCCTAACGTTTCTTGTCTCCTTTTTGTTGGTCCTCTGTTAGAGATTGGTCATTCTTTAGGTATGTATGTATATATGTTTGATCAACTGTGTATTTTGGACATAACAATTATGTAATATAATGATCACTGTTCATATGCTTGTTTACTTTTGCCTTGAGTCTTTTAATTATTTTGATATCATTTGTTGTACGAGATTGGAGAGGCTTAACAGTGATTGGGCGAACTCGACATGGTGAGTGAGTTCATCAAACCACTGTGCCGGTCGGGCCGCCCTTTGGCCTAGGGAAGGGGTTTTGACAGTATTAGAATTTGTTTATTATTAATCCGTTATAAGTTTACAGTCATATTTTGTGTTTTTGGGTTCAAATATGTTGCTTTGGATGGGAATGGAATTCTTACACACCAAATGAAATGCAATTCTTTATAAGGAGAAGTTGCATTGAATGGAATGCATGACCCAAGAATCTCGACTCTTTGAAGAATTGCATTTCATTTGGTGCAAGAATTCCATTCCCATCCAAATCAACACATATGAACCTAAAAACACAAAATATGATTGTAAGCTTATAACTTAGTGATAAACAAATTTAATCCGAAATAAACAAACAAAACATTTGAAATTAAAATCTTCACAAGTATCCAAGATTTTACATAGGAACTGAAAAATTACATTCATGAATTTCTTACTTCTCAACTACAACCATCAAAGGAAGAAAGCTTCAAAAAACATAAAATAGAGTAGTTGAAAATATTTAGAATGAAGTTTACAAGCTCTAGCAAATGAGCATTTTGCAGTCTAAGATTAACAATGACTGTAACACTCCTGATTCTCGAGCCATAATCAATACAATAACAATTTCATACATAACGATGTATGCTTTATCAATTTCATTTGCATCTACATTTTACCATCGAGAATTAGGATATTGCTAATCCAACCAACAATAATCTTCTGGTCCCACCAGGCCACATCCCATGATAACATATGAATAACTAATTCAATTAACATCAACAATTGAAAGTATGTGATGACAAACTAGATCAAACAATGTGAATAATAGTAAACTGAAGTTAGGGCCCCATGGTAGTGTTGCAATTAATTAAATAGGAAATAAAACAACTATTGACTTTCTGGGCCCATACCTGAACTAACAACATGAATAAACCCTACTTCTAAAGGGACCTCAATCGTGAGGCATAAAACTACTAAGGCATACTTGATTCTACTTGTTAGTAAGTACACCTTCATTGGTTGCCTAAAAAAGAAGTGGGGTGAGCTCAAAGAGTCTAGTGGATCATACACAGTACATCTCAAGCATTATTAAAGCCAAAATATAAAACATATACATACTTGTAAAATATTAAGCATTTCAACAATTCAATTGTTTTCAATTGACATTCAAACTAAAAGGACCATCCTCGGTGTTCTCGTCACAAAACCAGTCTTAAATCATAAGGCGTATAGGGACACACCCATCATCTAATGTCCGAGAACTAGGGTCCAACCCACCATTTCATTCAAAATCATAGTGCCAATCTCATAATTGGGGAACACCCATAGTGATGAATTGTGACGCATTGCGCTAGTATGTGGTTCGGTTCTTGATTACAGTGATCTTAAAGTATTTAACAAGATCAAGTTTTTTGCATGCTCAACGTCTTATACTTTTCAAACATAATTTCAGAAAATACTGTGAAAACATGAATTCAGTATGCACAAAATTATAACACATGCCATTAAACATATAACGCATACCACATGTATTAAAGACTAATATTCCTCATGATTACTTTCATACAACATACCAATCATCATATCATACATGCATGAAAACAATCAATCAAAATTATGACACAATCATATCCTATCATGTTCCTAGGTATTCAATCAAATAAACATACAACCATATTCCACATTTAAAACTAAAATAACACTAAAGAGCACAAAAATCATTTCCACCTTTTTAGTTGGTTCTTCGATTTCCTTCAATCCCGATACTATTGTTCCAACGATCTTGGA
The DNA here is from genome assembly GCA_030144865.1 of Tinospora cordifolia. Classification (NCBI taxonomy): domain Eukaryota; kingdom Viridiplantae; phylum Streptophyta; class Magnoliopsida; order Ranunculales; family Menispermaceae; genus Tinospora; species Tinospora cordifolia. The sequence goes on from JAJIYU010001930.1 coordinate 17,125, forward strand.
TTCTCAATGTAAAATATTTAAAATAATTCATTTTAGTATTTGAACATTATTTAATATCCTTAAGTCATGATTCTTAATGATTTTCTACTAAACATGGCCAACAGTGCACCATTCGCTCTTTCAATGCATTCGGTGCACACTGTTGCCCTAATTCTATAGTTGGACTTAACTTATCCTTTTTTTCAACTATGAACACTCACTATCTAATTACTTTTTAGACCTTTGTAAACCCCTTTAAGGTCATTAAATATTCATCCATGACCGGCATGCATCAAACACATGAAATCATAGCCATTTTAATAACTTACATGCATATTATCATTATTTGATATATATTAAAGTCTCACACCCATTTCTAACCTCTTAGGCATGTTCAGTTATAACTTTTCAGCAACTCTCCTTGCTGGTTTTTGACATTTAAAACCATGCAACCATCACACAACTTGCAATCACACTCAAATATCTCTTAAACATGTATATACCCTAGTTATCTCATGCATATATGTCTTGTTTGTATGCTTTATGTCGGGACCTCTTCCCTAGTTATCTCATGCATATATGTCTTGTTTGTATTGAGCCAATTTGTCCACAGCGGCTCAATGAGTAATGTAGTCTAATCTATAACTTAGAACATGAATTCTATAAAACAATATCATGTATGTATGCACAATAATAATAATGTGAATGAATGCAACAGTTAACAAATGCTAAATCCACAATATAATCGTGCACCTTCCATTTTGAAGATAGTTTAATGCTAAAAACACATGTTGAAGCTCTCAATAGCCTACAAGGCAATAATAAATTCACTCAAGCAAGTGTACCCAATGGTTAGGCATATTCTCATACCATGTCATAGGGATCCGCCAGTGTGACACCTTGGGCCCTCGGACCAGAACCCAAGTCCTCCTGCACGCGTCACGTCAAGCCCAATGCATAGATAATTGCTCCCTTTAGCTTAGATGTCTGTGGGATGTTACAAATTTCCATGGGTCTGATCTGTCAGGAACCTGGGGTCGTCAACGTTTTTTTTCAATTCTCTAAATCTGTTCTTAATTTCATTAAATGAGAAAACATTTTAATCTTGATAGAAAATCATACTATGCATGTCAGCAAATTTCATACCTTAGAAAAATAATTTCAAACACCTTCATTGGATTTTTCACGGTCAATATTTATAATGAAAACAAATTACTACAGCAGAATCCATCAAAATAACCAACCCATACAGTAGGGTTCAAGTATATTTGAACATATACATGTGTCATTTTCCTTTGAAGGCAACATCTCAAAATACACTTCAAAATTTAGTATCTAAAATAGGATCACAAAGCCAAAGTTCCAAACATCATTTTAAAATATAAAATAGTTCCATAAGAAAATAAATGGCCACATACTCTGTTCAAAATATATACAAGATATGTGAAAATGAGACAAAAATAAAAATACGAGTCCAACAATGACATCCCAGTGAGGTCACTCACCAACTCCTGATCAACCGGTCAATTAGTGTACGCCACCTCTGTGAGTACGGGTAAAACAAATGGGGTGAGCTAAAAAGCCTAGTGGATCTTTCCTACACATCACTATAGAAACCAAAATCCAAAACACACACACACTTTCATTACATTAATTGTTTTAAATATTCAATTGTTTTGTTGTATCTAAGACCAAAAGAGATATATTGCCGGTGTCCCTCTATGACACAAAATCGATCCTAGTCAGTACCATCTCAAGCCATGATACTGTTCTTCACCTATCACAACATCCAAGAACAGGTGCAATGATGTACGGTCACTACTTACCCATCCGAGGAACCCTCAGCCTTTGCAAGAGGCTTTATTAAGAACACCAACGATGGGATCTAGAAATATGTGTGGCAAATATAACTGTGAGGCGTCATCAGATCCAGCATTACCCTGGTATGTGGATTTTTATTATTTCATTAATCTTCTTTAGTTTCAATCCTTTTTTCATTCCATACCATATCATCATGCTATGTAATGTAAATCATAAAGCATTCCTTCAATGAACATGCCCACATGATAATTATTCAAAGAATAATAATAAAACAGTTAACCATACATCATGCGCAATCAGCAATCATATCATCCAAAAGTCATACCAGTCTAGCATGCATCTAACGTCCTAAGCTATACAAACATCATGCTTTGAACTTAAAATCTACATAATAGTAGTGAGCAAGATAATCCTGCCCACCTAATAATGTAGAAGGACCCTTGCGCCTACTCGCCAAGGTCAAAGTCCAAATTCCAAAATTTGAAAAAATAGAAATTGCATAAATTAAACTCTAAATCTCTGATCCCCCAAACTATGATCAAAAATCACAATTCATATCTATTCTAGCTCATCCATATCGATTTCCTTATATAAGGGTCCCAAATATTTAAATTTCACATTTCACCACATCAGCATACAAAATTATATTCATTTTCTTCCAAATTCAAAATAGAACAATTTTAATTCTGACTATTACCTCAAACGTTGAGCAGATTGAGTTTTATCCTTGCCCCAAGGATTTTTCCCTTTGAATTGCCAGAATCACAAATTTATCGATTTATGAGGAAGATTTGAGCTTAACTTGCTCGAGATTGCTCGTTGTATCAAAACCCCAAAATCTCCCAATCACACGACCAATTCTGCGATTTTGATGTTGTTAGCCTATGGGCATTATTCTGAATGAGTTTAAGGCTTCAAAATCTTACCTTAGATGCTTAGAATTTCTCTAGACTAGATGTGAATCATTATGTCTTTCTTCTGGAGAAAATCGAATCTCTGTTGAGCAAAATCGAAATGACCAATTCAATCTCGATTCCCCCATTTTTTTGGTTTTGAATCGCAGTGAATTGTTTCTACAAGTATTGTTCACAAATTCTTTTTTTTTTAAATATTTTTGCCCCAAGTCCCCCTTTTTCTGAGATTAGTTCAAAAAGGTCTTATAAGTATCCTTTTTGTTCTCCGATTTTTTTCCAACTTTAACTAACATGATTTATTTTATTTCTTTAATAAATATTACAATAAACATTTAAATCTTGTTTTTGAACATTTTGATATTTATTTAGTATTTTTAAAAATTTATGTTTGATGCGTACGTGTTGAAAAATCTGAGTATTACAATCTACCTCCCTTAAAAGAAATTTCGTCCTCGAAATTTAAATAGAAAGTACCTGTATAATATGCCCAATCAGTCGGTCTTGGTGAAGAGATCTGTGTACTTCCTCTGTATTTCGCTCTTTAATTCTCAAGTTGCCTCTTCCAAGTTATGATGCCTCCATAAGACCTTGACCAAGGGTATTTCCTTGGTCCCGAGACTCTACACCTTACAATCAAGGATACTGACCGCTAGCTCTTCGTAAGTAGCATCATCCCTAAGTACGACATTCTCCTAATGAACGACATGAGAAGGGTCTGGTTCATACTTCTAGAGCATTGAAACACATGCATTGACCCGTCTAAGAATCTCAAATAGACCGACATATCGAGGTGTTAGCTTTCTTTTCACTCCAAACCGGCGAATCCCCTTCTGTGGGCTGATTTTCAAGAAAACTCGATCACCTACTTGGAATTCTAGGGATTTCCTCCTCCTATCAGCATAGCTCTTCTATTTACTTTGTGTTGTAGCTAACTTCTTCTGGATTTGCTTAACTTGTAGGTTCATTTCCTCAATCAACTTGGGTCTAGTGAGTACCTGGTCCTCAAAATCTACCTAACAAGATGGTGATCTACAGGGTCTGCCGTAGAACACCTCATATGGAGCCATCCTGATGCCTATTTGACAACTGTTATTGTAGCCGAACTTAGCTAAATGTAAATGCTTGCTCCAATTACCTCTAAAATCCATGGCACATGCTCTAAGCATATCTTCAAGTATTTGAATGACCCTTTCGGACTGGCCATCTGTCTGTGGGCAGAATGTTGTGCTCATGGTGAGTCTGCTTCCCAATTCTTTCTGTAAGCTCTGCCAGAACAGAGATGTAAATCTGGAATCTCTGTCTGAGACAATAGTCCTGGAAACACCATGTAGTCACACAATCTCTCTAAGATACAACTCACCCAGTCTACTCACTGTATCAGTGGACCGAATAGGTAGGAAGTGTACTATCTCCGTCAATCGATCCACGATGACCCATATAGTGTCTTCCACTATTAGACTTATTGGTAGGCTGTTGACGAAATCTATCGCACTACTGTCCCACTTCCATTCTGGTATCAAAAGTGGTTGTAACAATCCTGACGGCTTCTTGTGTTCAGCCTTCACTTGCTGACAAGTCAGACACCAAGAGACATATTGGGCAATGTCTCGATTCATCCCTCTACACTAGAAGGTTTTCTTCAAATTCTGATACATCTTATCCCCACCTAGATTCATAATGTATCTAGTCTGGTGTGCCTCATCCATGTAATACCCTGAAAACTTTATTCTTGATTAAATGAAATTCAAGATCAAGTCAATGAAATTGGGTGCAAAATGAAACCAGGTTCGTTTGAGGGCTAAATTTGGTCGATTTTCGAAAGTCTCATTTGATGACCTTTAGGGACCCAAAATAGCTTGAAATGAAATAAGGTGAAACGAATCAACTAATTGGAAAACATATCTGAAAATTAGGACAATTGGTCTAGGTTAGGGTTTTCATTTGCCAAACGCCCTTCAAGGGGTCGAAATTAGAAAGAATTGTTATTTAGGGTACTTCAGGGGGTCAAAATGACTCGAAGCAAAATGGAATGACATGAACTAACAAAATGAATGACATATCCAACAATCAAAATAATTGGCTAAGATTTAAGTTTTTGTTTACCTAATGACCTCAGTAAGTTTTAAATAAGGAAAGTTTTTGAAGGAAAATCACCTAGGGCAAAATCATACCTTAAAATGTGCACTAGGTTCATGTGATTCTAAAACTATATAATATAAATCATAATTCCATGTAAATAAGGAGATATTAATTTTTATTTGATTTTTGTGAACCCATGAAGTCATGGCCACCCCTAACATGTGCAAGTCACATGGGTAGAACAATATGATCATGTGCACCCTACCTTACCCTAAGCTCCATGGGACGTGTCCATTATGTAAAACCATGAAGAATGATCCCATGTGCCATGTAAATGATCAAGTATGCCCACACCTATAGAAACCATGAAAAATGATTCCATGTGTCAAGATAAATGATCAATGTATACTAAGGTTACATATAAAATGTCTCATAAGTGTATATGTGGGCACACATGTGACAAACCCAAGATAGAAGTTTAATAAGAGTAGCTAATTTAAAGAGATATAGAAAGATTTCTTCACCAAGAAAAAAAATTAGAAAATAGAAACTTGCTTCATGCTCATAAGTGGAGCCAAAATGGGAGAGAAACCAAGAGAAATAAGAAACATTCCAAAGCTTTGTTTTTGTGTGCCCATATTAGAAACTTATTTGATTTTATGAATCACAACATATTAGAATGTTTCCCTACTAATAGAGGATGTCCAAGAGAGATTAGAATGTATTCTAAACCTTTACTTGTGTTCACATACATAAAAGAAACAAACAAGGTTCAAAGATTTTGCTCACACTTGGATTGAAAACCTTAGTGGTCCCACTTGCCAACCATGAGTACACTTGCCCTCTTTATGCAAACCATCCCCTTATGAGTTTAGAAACTTGCCTAAATTTTTGTGAGCTGCCCAAGGTTGTCGTAGGACATTCCATATGCTCTCATGAACATCTATATAAACCCCCCTTGCTCACTTTCATCTCATCTCAAAGCAAAGAGTTGATATTTTCCTCTTTGTTTGTTCTTGCCCTCTTCTTGGCACCTCTTCTCACTCTCTTTTCTTTCTTGTGTGAGAAGTTATTATTTTAGAGTTTTAGAGAGTTGTTGAAGTATTTTTGTTGGTGATTAGAGGTTCTTGAAGTTTTAAAAGTGGTGGATATAGGGAACCTCTATTCGATTCTACAAAGAAACTCAAATTAAGGTGGATGTGATTTCTAGAATTCCTTCTTTACTACTTCAAGTCTTTAGTATATTCATGTTTGTTTTTAGTTTTCAGCATGTTTATATTTCAATTTGAAGCATATTTGATCAAGCTTTATTTTCAATTTAACATGTTCTCATATTAAAATTCATACATGATAACATAACATGCTTAGAAACCATGCTTAGGCTTATTTTTGAATTTTTAAGCATGCCATGTATGTTTTCCTGTTCTCTTGATTATTTAAATTTTGATATTAATTATTATGATCTTGTTTCATATTTATTTGAAATTAAATATGAGAAAGCGAAGATAACAACCACGTACCATCATAGTAGTCTAAGTGATGCTATGGGTGTTCTTTGCATATACTTAGTGTATATGAGTAACATCACTAAGTGTGGATGTGTTTTAAAATACTTGGCATGTGGACATGTGATCTTTATTTCCAAGATGAATTGTCATTCCATCTCAGAATAGGAGTATTTTAATGAAGAACATCAAGGGATTAAAAATCCCTTTTGGTCAAATATACAACACTAACAAGATATTGTTTGAAACACTTAATGCTTGTAAGTGATTGAAATCGGATGTACTTTTGATTTGAATTAGTAAATTAGTAGTTTGATGAATGGGCTATGTGCTCACCCTTTCCTTTTATTTTTCAGGAATTTGAAATGCATGATCAAGCTTGCTAAGGGATTAGAAACTCTATTTTAGAAAGTTTCTATGTAAGGGCATATTGCCCAAATTTTGAATAAAGACTTCCGTTGAATTTTTGTTTTAAATTTTAGAGTATGTACTGTTTCTTTTGATTACATGAATTCAATAATGTATTTCTTTATTTTATTTTGAATAAACAAAGAGTTTGAAGTTTTTCTTTATTCACTTGTATTATCTTGTTGAAATTTAAACTCAATGGAAGTGAATTTATGAGTATTTCAGTAAGTATTAGAATAAAAAAATTGAGATGCAAGTTGTAACTTGTAAATGTAACATAGGACCCAACCTGCCTTGTGGTTGAGCTTAAATCTGTCTCTAGGGGGTTGGGGTGGTACAATCCAGTAGGGTTCCTTTCACTTGTCCAGAGCTAGAAACATAGAGTCTGTCCCCCAATCTCATTGCACCATCTAAATCAAGCTGAAAATCTGTATTATTGCCTTGTCTGATGCCCTCAATTAGATCTGAAACCCGTCTATTAGTATTTTGTTCCTCTCTGATCTGGCATAAAATGTGTGGAGGCAAGTCACCGCATACAAATAGGTTCGTTTCTCATCTGTGTCTGTACTCAAATTGTACTAACTAATTAGCTAATATATCTGTGCAATCTCCTCATCCTTTCGGCTAGATTTTCTGCTAAGCGCATCAACAACCACATTCACCTTGCTTGGATGGTAGTGCAGCTAAAAGTCATAATCATTCAGGAACTCTAGCCATCTCCTCTGGCAAAGATTCAATTCCTTTTGAGTATAGATGTACTTGAGGCTCTTATGGTCTGAATATAAATCAAAGTTCTCACCATAAAGATAATGCCTCCAAATCTTAAGTGCAAATACAATCACTGCAAGCTCCAGATCGTGTCTCGGGTAATTTTGCTCATGTGGCTTTAGCTGCCATGAAGCATAGGCTACTGGCTGTCCCTTCTGCATCTGTACTGCACCCAATTCACTGAGTGATGCTTCTGTGCACAAGGTGTACTTTACACCATGGGTAGGTGTGATCAGAACTGGTACTGTAGTCAGCAGTTTCTTCAATTTTTAAAAGTAATTCTCACACTGATCATTCCAAATGAACTTCTCTCCTTTCTTAGTCAACTTTTTCATTGGACTTGTTATCTTAGAGAAATCTTTAGTAAATCTGTTGTAGTATCCAGTTAACCCAATAACTCCTAATCTCTGTAATTGTGGTGGGTTGCTTCTAGTTGAATATTGCTTGTACTTTCTCTGGGTCCATTGCTATCCCCTTAGCTGAGACTACATAGCTAAGAAACTTGACTTTCTTCATCCATAACTCGCAATTGCTAAACTTCGCATATAACTGGTTGTTTCTTAAGATCTCCAAGACTATATGCAAGTGCTGCTCGTGCTCAGGATCTCTATAGGAAAATATCAGAATGTCATCTACAAAAACTATCACAAATTGATCTAAGAACTGGCTGAAGACTCCGTTCATGAGATTCATGAATGCTACTGGAGCATTAGTCAACCCAAAAGGTATCACCGTAAACTCAAAGTGACCATACCACGTCTTGAAGGCTATCTTCGGTATATCAGACTCCCAGATCCTCAATTGGTGGTATCCCAATCTTAGATCAATCTTAGAAAAGTGTTGTGCCCTTCTCAATTGATTAAAGAGGTCATCGATCCTTGGAAATGGATACTTGTTCTTGATTGTAACATGATTCAGCTTTTGGTAGTCGATACACAATCTCATGGATCCATCTTGCTTTCTAACAAATAAGACTAGACCTCCTATGGACGATTCGCTTTGTCTAATAAAACCCTTCGCCGAAAGCTCGTCTAACTGTGTCTTCAGCTCTATCAGCTCCATTGGTGCCATTCTGTACGGTGGAATAGCTATGGGATTGGTACCAGGATGCAACTCAATCTTAAACTCGAACTACCTTTGTGGTGGAAGTCCAAGCAAATCATCAGTTAACACATCAATATAATCACATACCATAGGTATCCCCTGAACCTCCTTAGTCCCCCTCTGCATCCTCCACTGCTAATAGCTGCCTGAAATCCTCTTTTTGCTTGATAGCATACAAGAGAGCTAAAATAGGACTCCTTGGCAACCTCTATACATTCCCATCAATCCTGAGCAACTCATCAGATGGCAACCTGATAGTAATTCTCCATCTCTAGCAATCAATCTGTGCCTGATATTGAGTCAACGAGTTCATCCTTAGTATCACATCATAGCTGCCAAAATGCAGCATTCAAAGATTTGCTGAAATTAGCCGATCTCCGAATGTGAGTTCGCGTCTACATAACTTCCTTGAACTCATAGTATCACCAATTGGCATAACCACCTCCAAGGACTTAGCCAAAAGGCTTGTCACCAGCTGTAACTTATTCACAATATCCCCAGAGATAGAAGATCTAGTAGCACAAGAATCAAACAACACCTAGACAACAATGCCAAACATCAAAAATGTACCTTCAACTATTGGGGTGGGATCTGTCTAGCTGTCGGTTGCGTACAAGCGAGCCTGAGTCAGCTGCTGTGGCTTCGATTTCTACTGTGTGAGAGCTGTCTGGGCTTAGGTCTATGGCTGTAGCTGAGGTGCAAGAGTCACTGCTCTGGTAGGACAATATCTAGCAATGTGTCCCTCCTAATGCCATAGAAAACACAGCCCCTTCTTCTTCGCCTCTTCTCTCTGTGCATCTAAAGGCTAGTTGGGACAAGGTGGCCGTTTTTGCCCTCTACCCCGGGTTTGTGTCAACCTCTAAGCCTGAGGTGTTCCATGTGCGTCCTGACCACTCGGTCTCAGCTGTGAAGGTTTTGCAGATTGGTCTGATCTGGTCCTCTTCCTACCCCTTAGTGTCTGCTCAAACTCCAAATCCCTCTCAACCATTTGCACTCTTTCCACTGCATCTAATAAGGCCGTCAACCTAAATGATGTCACTATCTTTCGAATCTCAACTCTCAGTCCCTCAATAAAGCAGTCCACCCAGAACTGCTCATCTACGAACAAAGTGGGAACAGACCTGCACAACTCCATGAATATCTACTCGTACTCTGTAATAGTCATGCTTCTTTGTGTCAGTCTGACCAACTCTAACTGTAGCTACCTCTGTCTCGTCGTGGATAAGATATAAAATTTAATCTTAAAGTCCTCCCATGACATGGATGACTAATCAATGGTGGGATTGGCTACAATCATCTCCCATCAATGGTAGACTAGTCCTACCAACTGATGCAGGACAAGTGCCACTCTTTTGGTTCCAATTGCCCCAATAGCGTCCAAGTGCTTATTTATTTCAGAGAACCACTTGTCTCCAGCATGTAATCATCAGTCCCCTCAAATGTACTGGGATGCAGCTTCTATAACTCTACCAGAAGATCTTTCTACTTCCTGTCAAAACTAGTTGTCTTGCTATGTGGCACTACCTCTATAGAAGTAGATCCTTGGTGTACTGAAGCTGAACTTGTACCGGTGGCTCTTTAGGTAACTGTGGTTGCACTTGTGGTCGTACTAGTGTTGGTGGCTATGTAGATGTTGATGGCTGCAGGGTCTTAATAGCCTGCTCCACTGCCCTCTACATCATCTCTATAATAGCCTCTTGTGTCAATACAATCACCGTCGGTGCTGCGACCACTGAAGTACCCTCATCACTAGGCCCTGGCTTTGCACTAGCCTTACCTCTACTCCGACCTCTCTTGGGTTTCTCTCTACCACGTCCTCTTAGTATCATCAACAAGTCAAAAATCATTTTCAGTATCCAATAACTTAATCATAAGGAAGCAAAAATTTCAATAATTGAACATAATGTAAACTTTATTTCCACTTCCATCTTAGTTTCAAACCCTTTTCCTCAAATCTTTGGAAATTATGACTTGTGATAATACCAAGAAATTTAAACCCACCTATAACCATCTCCTCGTCGTGCTATTGTGACTCTAAATTTAAATCTCTAGGTTTTTGGTATGTCTCAGTGGCCTAGGGATTTATGCTTCTAAGTCAACAACAATTTGTTTATTTCTGGGTACAGGAATTTGTGTAGCAATATTCAAAATAATCATACTACATATAGTACAAACAAGCACACAACAAACAAGCAAACAATGTACGCTAACATAATGAAATCCTAAGCTTCTATTTATGCTTCCAAGTCTGGCATCCCATACTACCCTCGCCCTTCCACATAGACTTTTACCCAAAATTACACTACACCCATTACAATGGTGCAAGTGTCACAATCCCTAAGGCTTTGCAAGACCCACCATATGCAACTGTCTCATACCTAGTAGAATACAGTGCGTACAAGTTCTTCTGAAGTAATCGACCACTCAACATACATGGCCTGTCATTTTTCAAGTCCAGGATTCCTCCATACCCCAAATCCCTATGCATCCCATACTACATAGAAAACAAAGATATAGGATCCTCCTGATCTTGTGCCCTGACCAAACATGTGTATTACAGACACCTTATCAATCTCTAACTTATACCCTAAAAGTTTTTATTTAGATCCACTGTGCTTCCCAGGCAACACCCGGTCTAACCAAACCTAGTGTCTCAACACTTGGCAACTTTCATGTCCTATGTGATACCATCGATTCCAAGTCTCTGCCGATTCCAATATAGTTCTTCACTAGTAGGGAGCAAAACTTCCACCTACCAGGCTACTACTCATACTTTTGTCCACCTGTGACTGGTACTCAAGCACGTAGTATCACCTAAGTATTTTTTTTGACTTTTAGCCATCTAGTCACTTACCCGTGATTGCTACTCATTTTGTTCACTTTTCCAAAAATCAAAACCAGTAAAATCCCATTTCCAATGAAAACAAAATTGGTGACCTTTTCTAGTGAAAGACCAAGTCTAAAATACTCCATCAGACTAAACTCTTTTCCCAGAGAGTTACTAACTAAGCTCTTACAAATCATGAGCCCAGTGAACTACTGACTGAGCTCTGATACCACTTATGACACCCTGGGCCCCCGGACCAAAACTGTAACAACCCAACCCCCTAGAAACAAGTTTAGCTCAACCACAAGGCGGGTTGGGTCCTATGTTACATTTACAAGTACACAACTTGCATCTCAATTCCTTTATTTAAACCCTTATTGAAAACATTCATGGATACATCTTAATGTATTAAATTTCAATTCAATAAGGTTATACAATTAGATAAAGGAATACTTCAAACTCTTTATGTATTTAAATAAAATAAAAAAAGTTACATTCTTAAGTCAAAACTTGAGTACATAACTTTCAAAACTTAAATAAAATTCAGCAAAAGTTATAAATTCAAAATTTGGGCAACATGCCCTTAAAATAGAACTTTCAAAACTTAGAAATAATCTAATATCCATGGCCTTCATGATTCAAGTCGATTTCCTAAAAAATAAAAGGAAGGAGTAAGCATAAAGCCCAGTGGGTCATTCATTAGATAACTAAGTTACTGGTTCAAATCAATAGCACATCCAAATTCAAACACTTTCATGCATTAAGTGATTCAAGCAACTTTTCGGTTGTAGTTGACGTTAAGACTGACAGGGATGCTACTTCCTTCAAAGGGGTTCAACCTGAGTGGGTTCAGGTACTTGTGGCTGAGGAGCCGCCTGAGGGATTATTTGTGGAAGTGCCCTCAATAGTTGATCCAACACCCTCTATGACATCTCATTCATCATGGCCTCCATCTGTGCCTCCATTCCAGCAGGCAATTCTTGTTTCCATTGCTCAGTTTCATCAAAGGTGGTGGATCGAATAGCGTACCTTCTTGTCCCAACCATTGTCTATAAATCAAATAGGTCGTCAGTATTTGCTTCATCAAATGTTCGTACCATCACGACTCTAGATTCATGTCTCTAGGTTCTCGATTTGTTCAGTGGCCTAAAGGTTTTTCTTCTAGGTTATTTTTATGCATGGGTACAGGATTTGGTCTCAAAGCGATTAAACATTTCATCATGCATATCAGAAAATCATACAATTAAGCTAGCACAGTAAGGTCCCAAGCTTCCACTTAATTTTTCATGTTCAAGTGTCCCATACCACTCTACCCCTTCCACTTAAGCTTTCACCCAGAATAGAGCCGCACCCAAACAATTTCATAAATTGCTCGATAACTAAGGTTCCCAAGCCCATTATACTCCACCATCCCATACCAGTGAGCATAAAGAAACTCGTTCTGCCAGAGTTACCGATCATTCACCACACATGGTCCATCATTCTCCAAGTCCAGGCTTCTTCCATATCCCTGAATTCCTATTCATCCCATATTACATAGAAACCAAAAGATACAGAAGCTTCCCAATCCTGTGTCCTGATCAAACAATTTTTGTTTTCAAACAAGTTTCAGTCTCTAGCCTATGTCCTAGAGATTTATGTTTTTGATCCACTGTGCCACCCATGGCTACACCCATGTCTCTACCTAAGGTCAATCCCCAAGACCCATGGTTTCAAACTGGTTGACTCACGACCTCTGTCTAGTCAAGACACCACCTTTGGCATCTTTTTCGACTTCTAAACAGTTTCTTTCACCAATTCTTCACCTTCTAATTTTTTTTTATAGAAAGTAAGGGTGTTCTTCAACTCAAACCACTCGTATAAGCTGGTGGGACAACCTCCAGATCGGGCGACGAAACCGAAGTCTCCCTAGCAACCGCGCTTTCTAGGGCAGGATAACCCACCTCCCTTTCGATGTTTAGCTTTACTCGAGATAAGGCTTACCCATTATCAGCTTAACTTGTAGTCTTTGTATCCAAACAAAACATTTCAAAAACATATACTTCCTTTTTGAAAACACTTTCTAAAATGTTTTTCAATTTTCAAAAATAGAAGGCAGGGCATTCAAGATTCAATTCAATTCCAAGTGAAATCCTAATTTGAGTTTCTAATTCTAGTCAAACAACCACTGATTGACTTTCGAATTCTGGCCCAAGGCATTCAAGATTCGATTCAATTCAAAGTGAAACCCTAGTTTGAGTTTCTAATTCTAGTCAAACAGCCACTGATTGACTTTCTAATTCTAGCCCAAGGCACCTAAAGCTTAGGCTCTAATACCACCTTTATAACACCCCAACCCCCTAAAAACAGGTTTAAGCTCAACCACAACGCGGGTTCGGTCCTATGTTACATTTACAAGTACACAACTTGCATCTCAATTCCTTTATTTAAACCCTTATTGAAAACGTTCATGGATACATCTCAATGTATTAAGTTTCAATTCAATAAGGCTATACAATTAGATAAAGGAACACTTCAAACTCTTTATTTATTCAAATAAAATAAAGAAAGTTACATTCTTAAATCAAAACTTGAGTACATAACTTTCAAAACTTAAATAAAATTCAGCAGAAGTCATAAATCCAAAATTTGGATAACATGCCCTTAAAATAGAACTTTTAAAACTTAGAAATAATCTAATATCCATGACCTTCATGATTCAAGTCAATTTCTTGAAAAATAAAAGGAAGGGATTAGCACATGACCCAATGGATCATTCATTAGACAACTAAGTTACTAGCTCAAATCAATAGCATATCCAAATTCAAACACTTTCATGCATTAAGTGATTCAAGCAACTTTTTGGTTGTAGTTGACGTTAAGACTGAAAGGGGTTCTACTCCCTTGATGTTCTTAATTTGGATACCCTTCTTTAAGGTGGAAAGACATTTCTTTGTCACTTTCCATTGGATGCCACATACCAAGTATCCCTTAGTTGCGCCCCGCAACCACACACTCCAAGCATGTGTTAAGAACACCAATAGCACCCATATGGGTCACTATGACAGTACATGGTTCTTATCTTCAATTTCTTATATTTAAGAATCACATAATCATAAAAAAAATTCAAAATGTAAATATCAAAATTTTAAACAACGAAGACAGCATGCAAACATTACATAGCATGCTTGATACATTGAATTAAATCCTAAACATGAATTCTAAGCATGGCATGCTCTCATGAGTGATTAAAACATAAAAACATGTTGAACTAAAATTAAAATATGATTAAGCATGTTGAAACTAAAATAAAACATGCTGAAAACTAGAATTCAAATGAGCATGAACATGCTAGAAATTTGAAAAAGCAAACTAGAAGTTCAAGAAATCCCCTCTACCTTAATCTGAGTTTTTGTTGAATCTGGCAGAGATTCTCCTTATCCACCACTTTTAGAACTTCAAGAACTTCTAATCACCAACAAAAATACTTTAACAACTCTCTAAAACACTAAAAATAAAACTTCTCACACAAGAAAGAAAAGAGAGTGAGAAGAGGCGCCAAGAAGAAGGCAAGAACAAACAAAGAGGGAAGTGTCAACTCTTTGCTTTGGGATGAGAGTGAGCAAGGGGGTTTATATAGATGTTCATGAGAGCATATGGGACGTCCTAGGGCAGCCTTGGGAATCTCACAAAAATTTGGGCAAGTTTCTATACATAAAGGGGATGGTTTGCATAAAGAGGGCAAGTGTGTTCATGGTTGGCAAGTGGGACCACTATGACTTTCTAATTCAAAAGATATGGGTACAATCTTGTTTCCTGACTATGAGTAAACACAAAAGAGGTTTAAATCATATTCTAATTCAAATGGGACGTCCCTTATGTGCTCATGGCAACTTTCCTTTTTAGTTTCCTTGCTTGCTTATCACAAAAACACAGAAGGAATACTTTTCCATTTTCTTATTTCTTGGACATCAAGTATGGGTGTACAATACCAAATTTGAGGAGACACCATATAATAGTCAAAGATGCTCATCTTGGTTCCAATAAACTATCTAAATAGGGCTACTCACATGTGTGCACACACACATGTACATGGTTGGATCGATTTTGGCTTAAGTGGGTGTGGGTGTACACAATCAAGTGGGGGTGGCCATGACTTCATGGGTTCACAAAAAATAAAATAAAAATTAATATCTCCTTATTTACATGGAATTATGATTTATATCTTATAGTTTTGGAATCACATGAACCTAATGCACATTTTAAGGTATGGTTTGGCCCTAAGTGATTTTCCTTCAAAAACTTTTCATATTTAAGACCAACTGAGGTCACTAGGCAAATGAAAATTCAAATCTTCGCCAATTGTTCTGATTTTTGAATATTTCATTCATTTTGTTAGTTCATGCCATTCCATTTTGTTTCGGGTCATTTCGATCCCCCGAAGTACCCTAAATGATAATTTTTTTTTAATTTGGACCCCTCGAAGGTCGTTTAGCAAATGAAAACCCTAACCTTGACCAATTGTTCTAATTTTTGGATATATTTTTCCCTTAGTTGGTTGTAATACCCCAGAATTTTGTCAAATAATTTAAAATAAATAAACTAAGTCAAATAAATTAATTTTGGGTGCAAATGGTGGGTTGACACATGAAAAATAAAATAAATTAGAGATATAGTGAAAATTAAACAAATAAAACCTTAATTTGATAATTAAATAAAAAA
>JAJIYU010001931.1:0-32825 GCA_030144865.1 Tinospora cordifolia
GCTCGTAAAAATAGAAAAAAGGATAAAAAGACATTATACTTTATCCTTCAAACCGTTGATGATGTTGCCTTTGAAAAAGGTACAAAGAGCTATTACAGCAAAAGAAGCATGAGATACTCTAGAAAAGTCATACAAAGATGCAAATAAAGCCAAAAAAGTACGTCTACAGAGTCTGAGACGTCAATTCGAACTCATTCAGATGGAAGATGTAAAGTCTATTAAGACTTATATTAACCGAGTATAGGTCTTCGTTAATCAAATGAAGAGCTATGGTGAAAGGGTTGAAGATGTGACAATAGTTGAAAAGATACTTTATCTCTTACTAGGAAATTCGAGCGCATCGCTGTTGTCATTGAAGAATCTAAATATTTATCTATATTGATAGTTGATGAGTTGATTGGTTCGTTACAGGCTCATGAGCAGCAGATGAAAGAAAAGAGTGTAGAAAAGTCCACAAAAAAAGCTTTCAAGACTGAAGTCTCTTTTTATACAGATAAACATTCAGGGAACTCCAAGTCCAATAATTCTCAAAGTAAAGGGCAATCAAAACACAATGGTCGTGACCGAGGACGTGGCAGAGGGCAACAACATCACCAAAACCCAAGTCGCAGGCACTCAAATAAGAGTTATGATACTGGTGGTGGACGAGGTAATGATAAATCTAAATGCAATGTTATGTTTGCAGCAAATTTGGGCACTATGCAGCTGAGTGTTGGCATCGCCAACCAACAAATTCAAGTAAAAAAGTCTTATTCGTCCAGACACATGATAGTCCTACTACTCAAACCCTGTTGATGACAGCATCGGTTCAAGATGGTGACGTTAGCAAAAATCTTTAGTATCTTGATACTGGGTGCACTAGTCACATGTGTGGCACACATGATTTATTTGTTGATTTAGATGAATTCGTTCGCACAGAAGTCAAGTTTGTCGATATAACACCCCGCCTCTCGAGCCCCATCTTCTACGTTATCTAACGTTCTAATTTTCCTTGATCAATAATCTTGGGTCGTCTGAAAAACGGGCCCGTGCTGCATTATTCTTCTTCTTAGACCCAAATCCATGAGGGTTCCTGTGTACATTAGTCTATGTACAAAATAACATAATAATAAATAAGATCCTTTATTGATTTACTCTAAATTTTTGAGTATGGTCCATTACAGCGAAAATAAATTCAAAACTAAAATAAGTAATTTAACTTGGGCCCACATGCCCTACAATTAAAAAGAACAATCAATTCTCCACATTGGCTGATAAGTTAATTTCCTGAAATGTGAAAAATAGGGGATGAGCTAAAAAGCCCAGTGAATCATTCCATCTATTTAATTAATTATTTTAACCAAATAATGCAAACATATCAAACACTTTAATGGATTAATTTAATTCAAATAATATATTATTCCCGTCGTAAATGAGACCGGAAGGAATTAACCTTTGTGTTCCAGATTTAGGGAGAGAGATCATTTCTGAAACTTAAACCCTTCTTTGTGGAGTGGGATCACTCATGAAAACCTAGTCCACTCTGGTGCCAAACATGACAACCAGTCAAAAAGAAAACTGGTAACACACACGGAGAATCCCAGTGCGATACGTGGTTGAGATCTTTGTTTAATCTTAGTTATGTGTGCAA
The DNA here is from genome assembly GCA_030144865.1 of Tinospora cordifolia. Lineage (NCBI taxonomy): Eukaryota > Viridiplantae > Streptophyta > Magnoliopsida > Ranunculales > Menispermaceae > Tinospora > Tinospora cordifolia. The sequence continues at coordinate 1,631 of JAJIYU010001931.1, forward strand.
TAGCATAGCACATAAACATTTCAATAGTATTTAAACACTCAAGCAGTATAACGTTTAAACAATGACTTTTGATTTCTGGTGTAGAAGATCGTACAAGACGCAACTACAGAGCATACTCTCTTGGTCGTAAACAGCATAATAATTGAAAGGCACAAATACAAAGGACAAGAATAAAAATCAAGCTAACAAAACAAGCAAACATTATCTAAGTCAAAATAATAAATTAAAAGAAAGGAAAAAAACTCACCTCGAGATCGCTTCGTAACTTTTGTAACACTTCGTTGCTACTACTTCACAAGCTATTTATAATAGCTCAAAGAAAGAAGGACTAGGACTAAGGTTGCCAAAAAGGAGACAAAGAGAGAACAAGATAAGGAATTTCAACTCTCGCTTTGGGATGAATGAGATGGGTAGAATAGAGAGGTTTATATAGAGCCCTCTTCAACTAGTGTTTCTATTTTTCTAATGTGAGACTATTACTTCCTATATATGCACACCTTAACATCATACCAAATAAGACATTACATTTATGAATGCATTTCCTTTACACATATAATTTTCTATATATATTACTATCATACTAAACAAAATATTATTTTTATGAATGCATTTAATTAATGCTTTATACACATACTTTTCTATAGTAATATCATACTAAAAATATTATTTCCTTATTCAAATAGAGAGGAGTATATTTACCCAACATTTCTATATGTCTAATATTAATTAACGCATATCCCTATATATTTCTATGTCAATTAATTAATTGCGTATATGCACCAATAAAGTATGTTTTAAACTCAAATTTTGGGTATTACAACACTTAAAATTTTTGGTATTACAGCTGATGATAGTAAGATTCTTGTTATGGGAAAAAGCTGCATTTTAATCAAGTTGAAAAATGGTGATCATCAACACATCTTTGATGTATTTTATGTACCAAATATGAAGAGCAACCTACTTAGCATTGGACAACTGCTTGAGAAAGGCTACCATGTGCAAATAAAGGATAACTACTTAACCGTGCTCAACAAAGAAGGTATTATTATTCTTAAATCTCCCTTGAAGAATCGTTTATTTAAAATAGAGATTTAAAATGATACTTACGCATGTTTTCAAACTATTATTACTGATGAGTCATGGTTGTGACATTTGAAATACAAACACTTGAACCTTAGTGATTTGAAACTTCTAACTCAGAAGAAATTGGTTAAAGGGTTACCAGTTGTCAATTATCCAAAACAGTTCTGTTAAGGTTGTATTCTTGGCAAGCAGCATCGACAACCATTTGCAAGCTCATCCTCTTGGCATGCTACTAATCTTCTAGATGTGATTCATTCTGATGTGTGCAGTCCCATGTAGACTACTAGTAATAGAGAAAATATTTATTTTCTCACTTTTTTTTATGACTATAGCTGAAAAATTTGGGTCTACTTCTTGGCTTATAAATCTGACACTTTTGATTGTTTTTAGAAATTTAAATCTCTTATTGAAAAGTAGAGCGGTCATTATATTAAGGTGTTACGAACTGATGGTGATGGTGAATACACTTCTACAGCCTTTCATGATTATTGCCTAGCTCATGGGATAAAGTATGAGATCACACCCTCCTTATAAACCACAACACAATGGTGTTGCTGAGCGAAAGAACCGAACGATCATAGATATGACCCGTAGTATGTTAAAAGCTAAAGGTATTCCACACACCTTTTGGGCTGAAGTTGTTGCCTATTCTATTTATTTGCTTAATAGATCTCCTAAAACAATTCATTCTCATATCACTTCTGAAGAAGCTTGGAGCAGATATAAACCAAATGTTGCCCACCTGCGAGTCTCTGGTTCTATTGCCTATGTACATGTTCATAATCAGAATCAAAGAAAGTTAGATAATAAAGGCATGGAAACTATCTTTATTAGGTACAAGAGTGGCATGTTTTGTGGCTAAAAGCTTTATAATCCTACCACTAATGTAGTCATAGTAAGCAGAGATGTTCTATTTGATGAGCAGGATTCTTGGCGTTGGGGTGATGTACATCATGCAGTTAGGCCCCCTCAGGCGATCTCTTTTGATGATGAAGCTTCTACCTCTACTAGTATTCCTTTGAGCACTACTAATAATGGAGTTGCTTCTAGTAGCAAACCTCAACATGTTATCTAGCCACATGCCAGATTGCAAGATTTTGAAGTTTATTCTGATAATGCTATTAATGATGATGGGAGTTTGGTTCATTATGTCATGTTTGCTAATTCTAATCTAATCACTGTTAATGAAGGTATAAAAGAAGAAAATTGGGTTGTTGCCATGGACTTGGAGATTCATTCTATTGAGAAAAATGACACTTGGGAGCTTGTTACCATTCCCCAAGGTCATAAAACAATTGATGTTAAGTGAGTCTTTAAGACCAAACAGAAGCCAAATGGTGACATTAATCGTTATAAAACACGACTTGTCGCAAAAGGTTACGAACAAAAGTTTGGCTTTGATTATCACGAGGTATGCACCTGTTGCTCGCATTGAGATCGTGAAATTACTAATTTCTATAGCTGCTCAGAAGCATTGGAAGATTCATCAGATGGATATGAAGTCTGCCTTCCTGAACGACTACTTAGATGAAGAAGTTTATGTGAAGTAGCCACCAGGATATGTGAAACATGGTATTGAAGATAAAGTTTACAAGTTGAAAAAAGTTTTATATGGCTTCAAGCAAGCTCCTCGGCCATGAAACAAAAGAATTGATCAATTTTTTTATGTTTTTAGTCTCCAAAAGTGTGATTCTGAACATGTCTTATATGTAAAGATTGATGCATCTATTTGTACCATGCTTATTGTTTGTCTCTATGTTGATGATTTGGTTTTTATAAGCAATGATGTCACAATGATTCGAGAATTCAAAAAAGGCTATGATGGAAGAATTTGAGATGATTGATATTGGCCTCATGTCATATTTTCTTGGCATTGAGGTTGACCAACGTGACGATGACATTTTCATTAGTTAGCATCGATAGGCCCTGAATATTCTAAAGAAGTTCAATATGTCTGATTGCAACCCTTCTTCCATACCTGTTGAAGTTGATATCAGGTTATCAAAGAAATCTAACACAAAGTTCTAGCTGATCCAACATACTTCAAACAAATTGTTGGTAGTTTGCGTTACTTGACTTGCACACGGCCAAATATTTTATATGGAGTTGGATTGATTAGTTGATTCATGGAATCGCCCAATCAATCTCATCTCGTTGCAGCTAAACATATCCTTCGTTATGTTAAGGGTACATTTGATCATAATTGTTTTATTCTAACGTTGTTGACTCTACTCATTTTGGATATTCTGATAGTAATTGGGATGGTAATCATGTGAAGCTGAGTATGTTGTTGCTGCTTCCAGTACTTGTCAAGCTATTTGGTTGAGAAGTCTTCTGCACTAGATTCATATGTTTATTAATCGACCTACACCCATTTATGTTGATAATGTGTCAGCTATTGATTTGGCAAAGAATCTAGTGACTCATGGCCGAAGTAAACATAGTAATATGCGATATCATTTCCTATGTGATCAGGTACAACAGAAAGAAATCGAATTAGTTTATTGCAGGTCTGAAAATCAGGTTGCAGATTTGTTTACTAGGCCTTTGAAGATCGATACATTTTTTAAGTTGACGACTACATTGAGTGTGTATAAAATCTAAATTATGGAAAGAAATTTAATGTAATTTAGATAATCTAGCTTATGGGGGATGATAAAATTGTAATGGTGATAGAATTGTAATCTAGATTATCTGATACTAGTGTTTTAGTTTGAGTCAAATTAGTGTTATTGGGAGTTTGGATAGTGTCAAACTAGGTAGTTTGAATTAATCTCAAATTGACTAGAAGTGTTTATAAATACACCATAAGTGATTCATTGTATAATATTAATTGTGGCATGATATTTCAACTCGAACATGACTCATTTATTAATTGTGTCATGATACACAAATTCGAATACGACACGTTTAATAAATGAATTATCTGAATATAACACGTTTTACACAATTAATTGACAAGTTATTTTCGTGTCGTATTTAAACTAACATGACACATTTATTATTAACGTGTTTACAACTCATTTAATCTATTTGACATGTTTATAACATGTTGCAACATATTATCTGTTTGACCAATGTATAAAATGTTATAATTTTTAACTTATTTAGCATGTTTATAACATGTTTAATATGTTTATATAACTTATTTATAACTTGTTTATAATATGTTATAACCTGTTTGACATGTTTATAACCTATTTGCCTGTTTATATCCTGTTATAATAGAAATAGAACTTATACAGTGATATAATTATTATCATAAAACATTAAAATCCGCTGCACACAAGCATCATAAAAACACAAAGTTGCCACGCAAAAGTCATTATAACTCAATCATGACACACATAAAAACTACATTAATTTTCAACAGAATTTGAAGCTTTTAAGCATGTAATTGATAATGGATTTTCACTCATGCTTGTCTTTAAGACATATTATATAAGTTCTTCTAAATTCATTTAATCAATATTACATACGACAAATAATATAACATATTAATAAAATTTAAGATTGAAATACAAATAATAGTAAAACATTAAAGATAACATATAACCTATTTTCCCTACATGTATCTAATCCCATAAGCAAATGATCATTTTCGTTGTCTCAGGCTTAAGTGAAGTATGATATTTATTAAACACACACCCTCAATACTAAAAGGAGATTCAAAAGCAACTCAAAATGTTTGCACACATCGGAAGTTTGCCTTCTCTTATGCTTTGACTTATGTCTTTTTGTACCATCTTTTATATTATCATTATCTTCAAGACCAAAATTCACATTAATGTTGTTGGCATCAAGCTTGTCTACATCAATGTTGTTGCCATCCATCTATACATAGCAATCAAAACATTTCAAGGTTAGATACATCTCACATGCTATCAGACCATTAAATTAATTTAAATACAATTTAATAGTCATAGCTACTTAGAAAAATTAATTTCCTATTAAAAAATTATTCATTTATAAAAAAATCTTGCTTCTTAGAATCCTTCAACAATTTATGCCACCGACCTATTAATTTAATTCAAATTCAATTTAATAGTCATAACTCCTTTTTTAAAAAAAAAAATAGTTTCTTGTTAAAAAGTTATTCGTTTATAAAAATCTCGCTTCTTGTAATCCTTCCACAATTTAAAATGGAACAAATAATGAATATTACAAGGTAAGAAAAAAAAAGCCAATCTTATTGATAAGAAATGAAATGTATTAAGCATCAAACTTAGTTACTTAGATTTTAATCCTTATATAATGAGTTAGTTGTAATCTTTCAATACAAGAGATAACGAGTAAGCGTTTGGGTTATTTGTTTATTTTCTTCTTCTTAATTAATTCTCTCCTTATATTGTTTATAAAACTTTGCTCATCAAATTTCTGAAATAGTATCAATGACTTTGATTGCTCATTACTTTACTAGAACCTTGTGGTCAAGCCTACAAGTTTCTAAAATATTGAAACATTTAAGCTACTAGAGGGAAAAGAAAAAGAACAAAAGATTGATCACATGATCACATTTTTGTCCCTTTTTTTTGGCATATAACATGTGTCAGCCAAAGGTAGCTAGGTAGAAAATAGTCCAAAAAGTTTGCTTTTTTTTGTAAAATTTGAGTTTTTTTTTCAAAATTAAAAAAAGTCAATGTGATCATTTGTAGTTCTAAGTTTTTGAATATAGAATACTACATGAACATTTCAAAATTTTACGACTTAAATAAATAAATAAGAAATCACTAATTAAATAAGCATTCTTTTAAATTTTTAAAATTTTAAATCCATATAATTATGTCTAAGGTTCAAAAAAAAATGTAACCTAAATAAATAAAGAAATGAAAATACAGATTAAATAAATAAAGTAAACAAAAGGAGTCTAACGAACATGGAAGACGTTTTCGGTATCCTAATATGTTGAAAGATAATAATAATCCTTATGTAAATGTTAACACCAACAACAACAACAACAATAATATATATATATATTTATATATATATATATAGAGAGAGAGAGAGAGAGAGAGAGAGAGAGAGTTGCCTTCTCAATGAAGAAAAATTAACTTCCTCTTAGGAGAAACTCGAACCAAAGATGAAGTCCATAAAAGAAATATTGTTACTTGAACAACCATCTGACTTCCAAAAATCAATGAAAATGATTTCTAAATGATTTTTAATAAAAATGCTTAATGAATGAAGTGTTAGTTGTTACAAAAGTTGGCTATATTGCCCTATTTCTCAATGATGAAGTCCATAAGAAAAGAATTCTTTTACTTAAACTGTTGAACATCCATCTAACTGGTAAAAATCAATGAAAATGGCTTTTAATAAAAATGCTTAGTGAAGTATTTGTTGTTACATAAGTTGGCTATTATTAATATGTCTAAATTCTTTTGCTCAATACTAGCATTTCTATTTTTCTTGTAAATGAATTTGATTTTTTTTTTCTAATAAGAATAAGAGTGGAACAATGATATAGTTAGTTTGCAGAGTTCCCATCGTAGTTTTTTTTTTATGCCTTTTGTTGTTGTGCTTGATTTTTTAAGGCTCTTAAAAAATTGGATATGAATAAGTACAATTAATACCTTAACTCACGAACATATAGCTTGTCTTTACCCAATCATATTTGTGAAACACACAACAACTATTTATTTGTAGTTGAATACTCTTAAAAACAAGTAACTTGTGGAAAAAAAAATTAAGTAACTCGAATTTGTTCATTTTCTCACGTACACTTCATTATTTTTTTTAAGTCCACTTTCTTAATTTCCTTGACTACATATGGTTGTTAAATTTGATATTATTATTATTATTGAGTATTAGCGAATGATGGTCGCAAATGGGAATCAAAGAACAAAAATTGAAGGATTTTAAAATTTAACTTAGTTAAGACATAAATATTTTAAAATTAAAATGTATATAAATATTCTTACCTTTTTATTAAGCCTTCATCCAAATTTGACCCGATCTCTTAAAAACATAAATTATTTTAATGTATGCACTTAATCTATATTTTGCAAACAAATGAGTTTGAACTCATCTTGCGACCCTAGTAACTTCCCTCAACACTGACAAAAAAAGAAAAAAAAATTCTTTATTTCAAGTCAAACCTGACATCTATGCCTTTTTTAGTAGTAGTTAAAATAATACAGAAGATAAAAAAAAATATTAGAATAATTGTATATAAAAAACTTTATAATTATTTTAGTTATATTTTCATATTTTATAATATTTATTATTATTAAATAAATAAATAGAAACTTCTAAGATATGTATAGACCGTGAACACAATAGCTGTAAACAATTACCTGTAAAAAGAAACTGTAATTATAAAAACAGAAGGTTGTAATTATGTGAGTACAAGTAGACGTGAGAGCATGGAGTATCATGTCATGTGGGTCCAGAGCACCCGTGGCGCGGCGCATCAGGGTCCCGACCACAGCCACGTTGCAAAATCGATTCTTTCCATTTTCTTCATTTTGCGAAAAGGAAAGAGCAAGATATGCTAAAGTAATCGCTACAATAGACGAGTAAAGTGGCGCATTTAATTGATGGAGTAACCAAGGCCATCAAAGTGCTCTCATTGTTTTACATTTTGTTCTGGGCCCACTAGATCTCTGAGTTCGGAGTGCAACGTGGACGATATCAACAGGGGAAGGAGCAGCAAAACTCCTGACCCCGAACTCGTCTTTTTACGGCAGTCAGAAAGCACAGAAGTCAGTCCTGCTATGGTACTCTTAGAAAAAGCAGAATGAATCGAACGCCTCGATTTGATCCCTCCGGTCTTTCATCAGTCACCGATCTTCTTCTTCGTCTTCGGTTCCTTTTAAAAATGGATTTGATTAATGAAGGTTTAAGTGCGAATGTTAATTACTCTTCCTAATCCGTTGATCTAGGGTTTAATCTTTTTCTTAGTTCTTTTTGTGGTCATTCATGGCTGCGGCCTCAGTCTGTGCTAGATTCGGATTAAATTTAGTGATTCTGCGGTTTTAGGGAGGAAGTTTTCCAAATTCGCATGCTTTTGTTTAGGGTTTTGATCAAAATGAGTGCGTTCTAGTACTGCATGCCAGGGCTTGGATTGCTGAAACTAGGGATGTGAATGAGGGGAGGGATTTTGGAAGGGTTTTTTGTGCTTTGAGGATGATTGCTTCGGGGATTAATTTGGTGATGACAGTGATTGGATTTGCTGTTAGCACGATGTTCATTGTGTTTGTGTGCACCAGGTTGATCTGTGCGAGGATCCAATTGAATGCTTCAAGACGCTCGTTTCCAACAGCTTCAAGATCTGATCTTGGCCTTGTAAAATTCTCTTCCCGTTTATTTTCTCATTTGTCACTGATTAGGCGATCAGTGTGGAATCACTGATAATATTCTTGTTTTTCAAATAATTGTAATTTCGGGATTCTGAAAATACTTCTGTTTCTACTGTTTATCTCTTCTATTTCGTAATTCACGAATTTACTTTTCATCTTCATTTTCCCCTTCAATAGAATTATTATCAACAATTAACAGCAGCCACCAATAAAGAGAAAAAAAAAAAGTTTGATTCTTGTCTCTTTCCTTGTTCATCAACAGCTAGAACGTGGACTTCATGGTCTAGACCCTGCTGTTGTAGCTAGCTTTCCGAAATCGAAGTTCAGCGATTTGGTCTTTTCATCTGGTGAAGATGCTCAGTAAGTATTCTTCTCTTATATGCCTCAGCTATATCTTGAACTTTCTAGTTGTCAATTTGTCTTTCACATAGAAGGGCCGATTAAAAATTGCTATGTATATTTTTTTAAGTGTAATTCAGAATTGCTAAATATTTGTTAACTGATCATTAGTTTGCCAATATTTTTCTCTAGACGAGTGTAGTTTGTTACAATTACTATTTCAAATGATAAGTGAGTCGAAATTTGTGAGTAGTCTTTCTAATAGCTCCTTGGTGGTATTACTGGTAGTATGTTGTTTAAGGCTTCCAACTTAGCCCTCAATAAAGCAGAATGGGTGAAGTGGATTCATGTCGCTGGCCCTATGCAGTTGGGTAAAGGGTTAGTGAGTAGTATGTTGTTTAAGCTTCATTATGGAAACATAAATACTTGTTTTAGAACAATTAAAGCTGAGATATAGGGCAGAATGTCTATGAATGGGAATTTCAGTATATGGGCCTAGGCGTGCATAGGTATAGATTTGTGAACCAGGGATTTATATTTTGACTCACGGATGGCATTTAACATATGGCAAAGCTTCAGAATTGGTTGATATTTGATGGAGGCTGTTTTTGTCAAATTGATCAATTTCTTACAATATTTCACAGAGAGCAACTAAATAAACCTAATTCATGTACTATTTGTACCTCAGTACACATTTTTATGTACTTCCTAAATAGATCATAACTTAAAATTGCTAATCTGGCCTTTAATTTTTAGAAAAATCTTAAACTTCCTTTTGTCATTAACCATTCATCTTCTTTTCTCCAACATCGTCAATAAAAATAAATTGTATAATTTTTTAAAAAAATTTTAAATCCAAAAGAAACCTAGAAATTTGGGTTTGCCAAATGGACAACCCTAGAGCCCTTCTTGGTTGCTATGGCCAAACCCAAACAATTGTGGGTTTCCGATGACAACCCCAAACAATTTTGAGTTTCCAATGGCAAACCCAGACAATTTTGGGTTTCCAATGGCAAACCCAGACAATTTTGGGTTTGTAATGACAACTAAAGAAAACCAGGTTGATGCATTAAAAAAAAAAAAAGAACAAGGTACAAGAAAATGAAAAGAGGAAGGTTTTGAGGTTCGTGGAAGGTTAGGTATATTGGAAACGGAGGGCAATTTAGGTATGTGTTTTTCAAATGTGGTAGAAATAGAGTATTAGGTAAAGATGGGAGTCTAATAGTGAGTGGAGTATAAATAGTCCATAGATAGGGTTAACATACTATGAAAATTAGTCAAATTAATTAGGTAATTTGAACAATTGAAGCAAAGTTTACCTATAATTAGCTAAAATTTTGTAATTGTAAAATAACAAAATTTTAGCAAAATCTTAGAAAGAATTGGCAAAGTTTACTTTAAATTGAAGTTTCAACAATTTTTGCAGAAAAAAATGCATAAAAGCCATAAAAGGTATTTTTTTTATAAAATAATCTATGTGGTGTACGAAGATTTTTTCGTATAATCATAGAGATTATTTATTAAAAAAATCCTCAATAAATGAAGAAGATTAAAGGCAAGACATATGCAATTGCAAGTGACTATCCAAGAGAAAGAATAATGAGTTGTAGCATGGAGAAGAGACGATATAGAGAAGAAAGAGAAGAGAAAAATGAGTTGAGAGTTTAAGAGGAAAGGCGTTGAGAGAAAAATAAGAAGCTAGAGTCATCTACTGTAATTGATAGAGAAGATCGAATATGTAACGACTTGTGAGCCAGCGATCAATTGAGCTAGGGTTTATGTTTGCACGATCATTAAGGTTGGACGATAAATTTTTCTTTTTTTTTCTTTTTTTTATAACAGTTTTAAGATAATATGCGTGATATGTTTTAAACATTGTTAATGCTACACTTTGAGAACCGTCATATGTATACTTTTACATATATAATGTATTTACTTATATTTGTTTTCATCATTTTTAACAAAAATGTGTATATTTTAGCATTTACATAGGATTTTTTTAAAAACTTTTCTACATTGGCAAATTTTTGCAAAAATCCTTGCCAATTTTTCAAGCTCTTCAAATTAATTTCAATTTTCAGAGGTCAAAGTTTGGACCAAAGTAAAATTTTGGTTCCTTAAGGGAATACCTTCTCTCTTTTTTAAACCTATTATATCATTCTTTCCATAATCCAATTGTTGCTCTTTTTAAAAATGTATGGTAGCTTGTTTCATTTGGGGAATATTAGATTTGATTGAATTTTACCAAGGTCGAATGTTCATAGTGCGGTGAAAAGATTTTTCTTAAAAGATGCTTTTTGAAGCCTTTGTTTAAACCAAATGGACACAAGTCTAGCAATAAACCCTGAAGTGAATGAACTCCCAGCTCGTTGTAGTTCTAGAGTCCCTTGAATTATTAACTTAAAACAATATAATATACCAAAAAGAAAACCTAGAACAATATGATTAATGAGGATGCATTAGATGTTTAAGGATTAAGGGTCTTGCCAAATACTCTTAAGGAAAATTATAAAATGGATAAGATTTGATAATGATTTAATATTAACTATGTAAAATACTCCATTGTTTTTCTTTAAACTTAATTTTTGGTTTTCAAGCACTTGATATAAATTTACAACACTTAATGAATCTTAAAAACTTGAGCTTTTTATGATAGAAAATCATTTGCACGGACGTATATTATTTGTAACTATAATTTAACTTGCTACTATACTTTGTATATCAGTGATCCCTAAATGATTGAATAAATATCCTTATGAAAGAATTCTCTTTAATAATATATACAGTTCTTTTTTTTTTTAAGAAGAACTTTGTTTTTATTTTGGCTACCATCACTTTTGTTTGAATCTTGATCTAGATTGATAGATTGATGAATTGTACGATTCATGATTCAATTCAAACTAAAACTGAGATTATGCTTTTTAGGTAATGATATTGTGTTCTTTGGGCTAGGTCAGACCTTTTAGTGCTACCAATCTAACTGTTTTAGTGTGTCATGATTACAACACACAAAAGTTAGGAAAGTATTGTTGTTCCAATGTGGTGTGACATATTGTACTCCACCTACCTTACATTGGTAAAGTATGAGTGAAATCAAGGAATGAAAATTCGACTTCGTCCCAAACTTCGATATTTGAAAATTAGAATTAATTCGAAGAGTTCGAGAAATTCGAAAGAATTTTTGTAAAAATTTTTCAATTTAGAAAAATTCAAAAAATATTATATAAATGTTAAAATATATACAATTTTTATTAAAAATATTGAAAACAAACATAATAAATACATTATACATATAATGATTTCGAATATATATGTGTTAACATTAATAATGCTTAATACAAATCATGCTTGTTAACTTAAAACTATTAGAAAAAAGATAAAAACAAAAAGAAATTTATCGTCAAACTCTAATATGAACCATGATTTTCATTTATCGTTCTTCTCTTAGGCTTTTAGCTTATTTTTCATTTCTCTCTCTTCTCTCTATCATCTCTTCTTCAGGCTATAGCTCATACTTCTTTCTCTTTGATAGACACTCGCCAATTTTACATATCTCGCTTTAAATCTTCTTCATTTATAGAGACTGATTTTTTTTATAATCTTTATAATTTTACAGAAGAATCTTTGTGCTCTACATAAATTCTTTCATAAAAAATGCTCCTTTTTACGACTTTTATAAATTTTTTTTCACAAAAATCTTCAAAACTTCGATTGTAAGTGAACTTCGCCGATTTTTTTTAAAGATTTCGACGAATTGTAATTTGATAATTACAAGTGAACCTCGTTTCGATTGACGAAATTACCTAATTAATTCGGCTAATTTCGATGAAATTCGTCTAATTTTTATACCATGAGTGAAATCGACGTTGTTTTCATAACCTTTTTCGTCTATATCACAAAATAGAAGGAAAACTTAAACCTTAGGCATGGATTTTGATGCATATTCAATATTAGAAGAATATTGTATTGTTAATGATACGAAAGTTGCAGAAGAACTTATAATATTTTCTTGCCCATTCTTAATAAAACTTGCCTTTCTCGAATAGTCTTGAGTTAATTATTTATAAATTCTTTAAAAACTTTCTTTAGGCATAACAAATCAACTCATCAAAGTTTTTTCTCAATTCATTTTAGTGCTCAACTTATGTCTTAAACTTTAAAACTAAACAAATAAATGAACAATACAGGTTCCAGATTTTGGGAGATGATTTGTAAATATTTAAAATTACAAACTTGCTAGTTCATTTGTTACTTCAGTGAAAATATACTTTATTGAAGTGATCCTTTTTTCTATAACTTATTGTCCATTGTTTTGGAAAATCTAGACAAGATATTTTCAAGCAAACATTTACTTTCCATAAGGCATATATTTTTATTCAATAGACATCCAGTTTTGCTAAACCCTATGATGCCAGAATAGTTATTTGCATTTGAAAATTGTGGTTGCTTATATATGAAGTAATCTTTCAAAACAAAACACAAAAAGACTTTCTAGGCTTCTACAAAAGAGAAGTAATTCACCTATTCCAACATGGTAATGGGTCAAAATTATTTAAACTTTCTGTATTTACAATTATCGAATGTTTAAGTAACAGTTTGAAACTTCGACAGACAGTTACAATTAAATCTTAAATAAAATAAATATTTGTCATAGGTCCTTGTATAATAAATTATTTATCTTTAGGCCGTTAAACAATTTCTATTCAAAATTATGTATGTCTAAATATATTTTATAATAAATCTTAAATTTTCATAAAATGAGCAAAAAGCACTTCATATTAATTGAAATAATGTTCACAAAACATTAATTTACGTCATAATACACATTATTTAGAGATTTGATGAAATTGAAACTTTCCCATGCATCACACTATAAAAGTTTTAGATTGCCAATATCAATTATTGGAAGGTTGTCGAGAGTCTAGGAGTTTTCAGTGTCTTTTCTTGTTCAAAGCAAATGAAAAGACTAGGTTTAGACAGAGAGAGTTTAGAGGGTTTTTTTTTTTTTTTTTTTGTTAACAGGAAGCTTTTGCTTTTAACAATTTTTTAAATTAGAGTTATCCCCTAAACTTTTTAAACATTTACATAATCTCTTAATGCCCACCTAGGCAGTTGCCTAATCGACACCTTGATTTTGAAAACACTTGTACCAACAAGGAGTTGGCCTGACGTTTGGCTATAGCTTGAGATACTAGTGTCCAAGTTCAAAGCTTTAATGTTCCATCCCCAATGAGTTGGATGGGAGTCAGCGGACTTTTTTAGATGCCCAAGGAGCTCAGATACCCCTCAAGTAGGTTTGCTGGCAAAGGTTTATTATACCTATTAAGAAAATATGGTGAGAAATTGTGTAGAATGATTACATTTTTGGTCCATTTACCATGTCCTTAATTGTTCATTTTCTAAAGCTAAAATGGTCAACTTGACTATAAAAGTCCTTAGTGATTTTTGAGCAAGTGGAATGATTGATGATTTGGTGTGTTAAGAAAAAGTGTGTACGTGCTTACTGCTAGTGGTTTGGTAACTTAACATTTTCTTGATTTCTTTGAATCAACCACATAAATCCATTTTGGGCTAAGATTTCCTATTCTACAAAACATGGTCGGGCTTCTTATTGTTAGCTTTTGTTTAGTATGTAAAAATCTTTACATGAGAACAGAGAATTAAATTTTTGAGGAAGTGATTGAAGGAAATGTGAAGAATGTGTTTCATTACGCACAGGAATTTCATACTTCTTTGAGAATATTATATCACCATATTTAGTGATACATCAGTTAGAATTTCAAATAATGAAATAATCTTTCTTGTAGAAATAGTAATTTTATTAGAATAACTAAATTATTTTTGTTTAAAGAACATCAATAAAAATTACTTTTATTATAAAGCATGTAAGATACATTTTAAAAATAAATTATCTTTATTAAAATAATGAACTATGTTTTATAAAAATAATGAGATTGAGTTTTATTAATACAATAAAATTAATTTTTACAAAAAATAATAATAAAATAATTTAAAAATGAATAAAATTGTTATTTCATTAAAAATACATGAATTATCATCACTAGTATGAACTTAGTATAAAGAAGCTTTCTTTAAAAATTATTTTATTGAAATAATAAACTTGAATTTTATAAAAAATAATAAACTTAGTTGTAATGAAAATAATAATAAAATGATTTTTTTGAAAATAGTTTTTTTCTTTAAACAATAGATTCAAATTTTATAAAAAATAGTAAAAAATAGTTTTATTAAAAAGAATGAAATTTTGTTTTTATGGAAATAGTAAATTAATTTTTAAACATAATAACATAAATATTTTACAAAAAAATTATTTGCATTAATTGAAGTTATAATAATTTTTTTAAATATAAAATACTTTTATTGAAATGATGAATATTATCATATTTACATAACAAAATTTGTTGCATTGAAAAAATTAATATTTTACAGAAATATAAAATTTAATATTACCGTTAATTTACTAAAATCATTATATATTTTTTTGAAATAGAAAGTAAGAGATATATTCATTAAATAAGGGGAGGGATGAGATATCTTAGGTTAACTGCAAGAATTTAGTAAAATCAATATATTTTAATAGTATTAATCTTATTAAGTTTATTTTATTGATGAAAAATTATCGCATTTAGTAAAATTATTAATGTAAGTAAAATTGCAGAGTGATTTCGATTTTTGGAGTTGTAAGTTTTTTTTTTTTTAATCTTTTCTCTAAAAAAAGAAATAAAAAACTTTTTCACGATGATCACTTTTCCATGGAACTAGGTAGCATTATCTCCACAAAAAGCACTTTTCCCTCCTAGATTAGAATCTTTCTTTTATGAGAATCACTTTCCACTCCTAGAAAGTGCAAAAAGTTAAACAAATATAGTAATCAGTAAGACGTTATTCTCATCCTCAAGATTTCCCCATACAAGCACCCCCTTTCACTTTTGAACTTTCAATGGGATGTGTTGATCTCTTAATTCTTTATAAGCACTCCTTTTCTCAAAACAGATGATGCTTTAATTTTATATTTCACAAAACCATCTTTGTGGTTATCTTTGGTCATTCTTGCTTTTTAATTTCAGTGATACTCTTATCTGTGTTTTGACTTGTAGTAAAATCACATCTAATGTGTTTAGCTCAAGTTTTAGTCCTGCTCATTTGAAAATTTTGGATTATGAGGTCTCTCATTTTCTGTGTTTGGCCACATGTGACTATTGGGAAGTGGAGTTTGTGGCACCCATGATCTCAAAAAAAAAAAAAAAAACAAAAAACAAAAAAAAGAAACAGAAAAAAGAAAAAAAAAAGAAAGAAAAAGGAAGAGAAGAGAGGGCTGGTGGGCGGGCAGGCAAAGAA
Organism: Tinospora cordifolia; assembly: GCA_030144865.1. NCBI lineage: Eukaryota > Viridiplantae > Streptophyta > Magnoliopsida > Ranunculales > Menispermaceae > Tinospora > Tinospora cordifolia. The sequence goes on from JAJIYU010001931.1 coordinate 17,713, forward strand.
AAGAATACAGCTGTCTTATATTTGGCATTAATTCTTGATTTATTTTACATCACTTAGTATTATATTGGCAACAAAAGTTTTCATGATGGAATATCTTCTTGGATATGTTTACCTAATTATACATATACCATGCAAATGGGTATGGGCATATGGCTAACATTTGGTGCAAATTTATGCTTTCAATGATAATTGGAATTTGCTATTTTTGCTAATCTTGCCTTTACTATGAAATGTTGCCCCTCAAGCCACTAGATGTATTTTTAACTCTTTTTCCTTCCTTTTATACTCTGCATAGTATATCTTTAATCTTGTGAAGGTCTTTTCTTTTCCCCTTTTATATCATTTCGATGATCATGATAATGGAACCAAAATTTGACTTCACCTCAAACTTCAACCTTCGAAAATTAAATTAATTCAAAGAGTTCGAGAAATTCAAGAGAATTTTTAAGAATTTTTGTAAATGTTCTCCAACTTAGAGAAGTTCAAAAAATTCTATATAAATATTAAAATATGATAATTTCTATTAAAAATGATGAAAACAAATACAAATCGATTCATTTTACATATACAAATACAAATATAATAGTTTCAAACATGTATTTTAACATTAATAATATATAATATCCACCGCACATGTTAAAAATTTTATGTTATTTACTTGTGAATTTCACGAATTTTATTGAAATCCCTTGAAATCTTTGAAGTTTTCATGAAATTTGCCAAATTCTTCAAAGTTTTCTCAAATTTCGTTGGAATCTTTAACATTTTATCGAATTTTTGTAATTTTTTTTTTACATTTAGACTCTGGTTCAATAGCCAAAAAATTCAAAATAATTAATCGAATTTCCTTGAAATTTGGCGAATTTTCATTCGTTGATCATGATTAATTTCTTTGGCATAAAACGTAAATGATTTCTTGATTCCTAATTACTTTCTCTCACATTTTCACCCTACACCTCGTTACTTTGACACCGTAATCATTTGCACAATTTTGAACATCTCCTTTATTTTTGCATAATGTTTAGATAGTATTAAAATGCTTTTCTTTCAATCATTGTGTATTCTTTCAATTGATACAATATTATTTAACAAAATGGTTTAACAATGGTGACATAGTACATATAGATAAAAACAATTCTCCGAGTTATTTACTTATTTATTTATTTACTTTTGGCAATAATTAAGCATATTTCATGAGTTTTTTTTTCTTGTTATCATAAATAAAAACTTGAAGTTTTAAGACTTTTGTACTTCAACCATCATCTTCGATTATACCTTTTGAAATTTTTACTTCACCCTTGCTATGGTGGCCAAGTGAGTCTTTTTTGAGATTGCTGGCAATCATTTATTTGCATTGTTATATTTTAGACTTGTTCTAAAGAAAGAATTTCCTCACTCAAATCTCCAAATCATTGACCTTTAATCAACTATTGTTTCCCAGTTTCTTCTGTGGTTAGAAATCTTTTGTCCATCAAATTTTCTTTCTTGACATGGAAAAATGGAAATTGGGGAGGTCCACTATTGCTTACTTTATGTGCACACTTTTAAATGGATAAAGAGATGCAAAAATACATTCTTTAGATGATGAATTAATAATATGCAACATAAATAAATCCTAGACATAAAGCAAATAATGCAACAAATTATAAGTGTAACTAGAAGAAATAATGTAGTACATTCAACAAGTAATAAACTTGGAGAGGCCCAAGGTCGAACCACAAGGATTGGGATACATTTCTAAAACTAAGATTTGCTACATATAATAAAATACGAAAAATGAGAATGAGATGAGATAATGATAATATTTTGATAATGTAGGAATAACAATAAGATAGAAGAGTTAGGGCATTAGAGTAGGCCCAATCCTTTCCTCTCTTAGTCTTTCTTGAGTAAAATAATTAGGGATAGAAATAACTAAAGAGTTTTTTTACCCACAATAATAAATCTTTAAGCCCAAATGTATTAAAAAATAGTGTTCTCTCAAAAGAGGTATTTATAATAAAAAGCAAAGTAGAATTAAATTTCTAATATGTGTGAATGCAAAATGTGAATTCTAAACATGTGAAATACATGATATGACACATAAAGAAAACTACAAAAATGTCACACTAAGATAAAAATGAAATACCTCAATTTTTCATTAGATTTTGCAAAATCAACTATACAAAATACATGATATAATGTATGAAGCTTAATACCAAACCTAACAAAAGTATGAGAGAACACATGTCAAGTAAAATAAAAGGTATTACCCAAGAATTCACAAGAGAAGAGTGGAGAGGGTTTCCTCTTTAACCCCAACAAAAGACTTAGCCTTCCATGAACTTGAAGGCTAATGAAAAACAAAAATAAAAGAAATGAAGAATGGAAAAATAAAAAGTGGGAAAAGCTCCAATGTAATCAAGGTAGAAAATGAAAAATGAGATGCTCCTCAAATGTGAATTTGAGGGGTTTATATTGATATTCCAAGGAGATGATGGACCAATAGAAAATAGTCTAAAGGTGATGTGGATGAATGGTACAAGTAGCCCATGCTCTACTTACCCTTCTTGTGTGAGATGGTGAGAAATTCAAATGAAGGGTACTATATGACTATGCATAGTAACAAGCATGGGGAAGGGTGACCAATGTAAGTGAAGGACAATGATGGTGTGTAAGAGAGACTTTCCATAATGATGATTATATGAAAAAAGAGAAATAAGATGGGCTAAGACTAAGCTCAAAGGGAAAATGTGTCATGTGGGTTCTTGAGAATACTACTTGACTAGTCACTATCAACATTGGTTCTCTCATAAATTTGAACTTATCCATTAGATTATTCTCGGGATCCACAATAAGGAAAAGGTGGATGATGAAGATGTTCATATGTCTTGAGATTTCTGCAATTCTATCTTGACCATTAATGCTTCTCGAGATTGCAAAATCTTCACTTTAATGATGGATGAATGAGATAGCGCCAATTGTCATTAATCTAAGTGGGGTGATGCCTTAGCAAAACTTGATGATCTCGAGGCTCCTAAACTCACATGTTCCATTGTCATTAATCTCTCATTATCTAAATTCCTAAAATTAAAATAATATTGCCTAATGAGTAATTAATTATAATTAATTTATATAATGCATGTGACTTAATATTGATATATTAACCTCGTTGAAAATATATGAATTTATATAAAAAGAAGTTAAATATATTTTATAATTAATTACTAAATAATGAGCCTTAAAATATGATCATGCTCAATTATAAGATAATAAATTTACTGTCAAAATGAGCATTATCATCCTCTTAAAAGTTATCTTTTTTCATGGAATACAAAATTTTCCAACCTCTTTCAAAATTTCTTTTACTTTTTTAAGGTCTTTAATCATCAAATTATATATCTAATATAGCAAGGAGATATGGAAATTTTATTAAAATCAAATTCTATTCAACTCAACTTAACTAAGCCTTTTCTCAATTACTTGGGTTCAGCTTCACGAATTTGTATCAATATTTAAATTTCAAGTAGTTATGTCTTTCTTAATTATTTCAGTCCATGATTATAATCTTTTATTTTATTTTATTTTATACTTTTCATTGTAAACTCTTTGAGAAGAAAAATGAAAGTATGCGATCTTCAAATTAACACAAATGTTTGAGATTTAAGCTTAATAAATAGAAAGTAAAGAATCACTGAGAGAAAATAGAAAATTATATGATATAAAAATTCAAGACTGGCTTAAATAATAGAACATTAGTTTTTACACTATGTCAATTAATCATAAATGTCTTCTAAGGCATAAAATAGCTTGTTGCTCATATTGTTGTCAATCATTGTTTAGATTTTAAATTTTTACTTGGAACCTTTAGATTTTTAAAATTCAACATTCTTTATGCATACAATATTGTTTGTTTCCACGTATCGAATGGAAAACGGATCTTCCCAATGTTTAGATGAAATTTCTCTAGAACTTTCCAATATGTCAAAGTTTGGACTAGTCGAATATTTAATCAGTGTTTTTTTTCTTCATTGGTTTTTTGCTTCTAGAATCTCATTTGATCTCTCTACCTACCACAAATTTGACAGTTGATCAAATCCCTTATAACAGTCATGTTTGGTCTTCAGAATAAATAGAAGTGTCTTGCTGCACCTTTCTCATCATTTGAGATCAAAACCATATTTTACATTCTTTGCTAAATTACATTCTTTGCTAAAGAATGTTCTCTATATGGCCTTCTTCTTTCCCCTTGCCGAAGTCATTGTAACCTGCTAATGAAAATGGTTTGGTTTTTGAACCAAAAGAAATTGTTTGGTTTGCAGTTTGAATGTTTCAAACTCCAAATTAAAAAATAAAAAATAAAAAGAAAAAAATAAAAAAAAAAGGAAAAAGAAGTATTTGAAAACCCATGCCTCTGCTTGCTTCCAGTTACTCAATCATTTGCATTTCTTGGGCAACTTGCTTCTGGTTAGTTGACGAGAAAGAATTGTAGTTGTATTGATTTATGTAAGTGCGCTATCTTAGATTTTAAACATGAATTTTGCCATTTGATTTTAAGAAGGTGCTTATTTCTTACAAAGGAATTGTGAATCACATAGAAGCTTTTGTCATGACTGAGTAACATTTCATGAATGTGGATTGTTTTTTTCCATCAACAAATAAGACTTGTTTTTGAAGTTCTTTCTTTCTTTCTCTCTTTTTCCCTTTCATATAATGATCAAGCATTTGGGAGCCTTTTTGGTGTGTTAAGCAGAAAGGAGGAGATGATTTAGTGGTGAAGGGATTCAATTTTTTTCTCAATTATTCCGTTCAAATATTGTGCAAAAAAATAACTAGTTACATTTTACAAATATTTTGGTCAAGTTGTCTTATACAAGATTACTATTTTAGTTGAGTCATATGGTGCATTTGCAATTATGATTTTAGTCATAAGCATGATTTCAAGAAAAGCAGGCCAGTAGTTCAAAAATATCATTGAAGTTAAAGTTGAGATATGGATAAATCAACCCTAATTAGTTAGTCATAAAATGCATTGGATACAGTCAACTGGATTTTTTATTTTTATTTATTTATTTAATTTTTTTTCTTTTTTTGTTCTGCTATCTCTATGACAAAAGCATTGGGAAGTTTTTAAAAGTACATATACCAAAAGATTGTATTTAATGATTATAATGCGGAACCTATACAGGTTATGAGCAACAAAAAATTGTGAGAAGGGAATTTTACAAGTGCTTCCCAATATATATATATATATATATATATATATATATATATATATATTATGTATGTATGTATGTATGTATGTATGTATTGTTATCAAGTGGGCACCTAGGCAGTGAGTTGTTCATTGCCTAGGCAATTTGCAATAATTGGGATTCTTTGAACCTGTTTAGAAGTATGATGAATCTGTCTATATTGTTGCATTTCTGTGTGCTTAGTATTCTTTTATCATGTGCAGAATCTTAATGTGAGGTTTGCTGGAGTAAATAATATATTTTTTCACTATGGCTATTGTTGTGTGAAATTCTTAATGTGACGAGGTTTCCTGGAGTAAATAATCTCTCTTTTTTTTTGTAGCTATGAGATACATAAATGTTGCATTTTGCTTCTCTAACAGTTAAAGCTCCTAGATGCATATGCTGATGCACATGCCTAGAGAAGTGTGTATAAGTTCTACCACGCCTTTGTGTTGGATACAAAGGCTTGACAAGTGCTAGAAATGTTTTGGTCATTAACTAATCCAAATATCTTATACTGGAATTCTTTTTTGATTTAAATGCCATTTGTAAATACTATTTATTTCTTCTTCTCGTCTGGTAAATCATGACAACTAGAAATTCATATTGTGGTTTTGTCAAAATACCAGTTAGGAATTAATTAAACTTGTCATTCAGAAGGCAAACTGCAGCCTTTTAATTTTTAAACTTTCTGATAAATATGTGAAAATGGGTGTACAAGACTGATCTCGATGTATTCTTCCATATTCTCTTTTCCTCTGTACTACATGGACCATCCTTAGGAACCCTTGGCTTATATAAAAACTTTTTATAGAAAAGGAAAAGAACTGTTCTTTCCAAAGAAAGAGAGAGAGAGAGGAGGGGTGTATAACCTAACAGCTGGATGAAAAAGTTGATGTTGGATGTGTTTTCTTTCACATTTCATGCTTCAAATTACCCTTTTTTTTTCACTTAAACTAACTCTGTTAGGTTTCTGGGTCCAAATCATACATTGGTTATCCAACACAAGAGAAGCCTTGAAGCAAAAGTAAGTAGCTAACTAACTTCTCGAATAAACTTAATTGACTGCATTGATCTTGATAGCCACACCACTGTTGGAATTAAAAGAACCTAAAGGAGTATTGGGTCATTATTAACTTGCCTTGTGATCATGGAGTCATAGGTGCACATTGTGGAAATAACCTTTGAAGGTAAGCTGCATGCAACAGATCAAAAGTGGTCCAACCCTTCCAAATGGGACCCCCGTGCAAGTATAAGGAGCTTTGTGGACCAAATTATATAATATACATAACATATATTTTTATTTGTAACCTATGTAAATTTTATCGTCAGGGAAACATCTAAGTGCAACAAGATTGGTTAAATTGCTCTAGCAGAGCACTTAATGCTTTGCTTGCTTGATAGCTTAAACACAGTTCCTTTAATTTATGCAATGTAATGAACATATCATATTTCTTCAATCATCCATCTCGTAAACTCACTCTTTTTTGCATATTGTCTTTGCCTTTGACTTGTGAATTCATCGTGCACGTTCGCTTTGCAGGTGTATCGTTTGCCTTGCTGAATACCAGGCAAAGGATGTTCTGCGTATCTTGCCTTACTGTGGACACTCTTTTCATGTTTCCTGTATAGATATATGGTTGCAGCAGCATTCCACATGTCCTGTTTGTAGAATTTCTTTGCATAATTCACCTGGGAGGAAACGCATGATTCAGCCTATGCTTAGTTCAGCAATCCGATCTCCTTACAATATGGATATTCATGATTCACATTCATACTATAATTTCAATTCAAGGCATGGATATTCTTCAAGATCCACTGACACCCAAAGGATGGAGCTCATTCAGGGGGGTCACCTTGCCTCTGAGCTTGATGCAGCAGAAGCTGGAGAGAGTATCTCCTCGGCTGAGGTTAACCAAGCATCCAGAGACAATGTAGCTCGCATATCTGAAACTAAGCAGGTTGAAAGCCCATCCAATGAATAGAGAACTCTCAGCTCTATGTTACCCAAGCTACGTTCTTCTCTGAGACTTCCATTTGCCTTGTCAGCATGAGCATGTCCAGGAATTCTCTCAATGCCAAGGATTCTGTCCGTGCTTTCTTTCAGGAAGTTGTTTGGTTTTTATCGTGGCTTATGTATATATTGCAATTCAGTTGTTATCTCAGATAACTGGTTTGTGAGCAGTTTTGTAAGTTACAACTGTGTGAACCAGGTTGAAAATAAATTCTTGTTGGAGGTGGTGGTCTCTGTTGACAACTGAAGTTTGTACTGCCAAACATTTTGAGCAATTAAACTTTTGATTCTTCATAGAGATTGATCTTTTTACACATTGGAATTCCCAAATTTGTCAGGTTTCAGCAGCTCTCTTCTCTAAAATATCTTTAATTATCTTTGGAGTGAGTGCACATTCACAGAGATTTATCCTTGGACTGTGCCATATCTGCATTGTCATTTTCTTTTGCTATTTGTCGCCACTGTATTTTTTTATATCCTTTGACTGTGCCATTGCAGTTGTATTCCACAAGGTGGTCATTGCAGGAGGCCCTCTTGTGACAGATTCTTTTATGAGACTAAAATAATAGAGGGCTATCAGGAGAGTCTGGTAACTTTCTATTCACTACTTCTTGTATTTACATCGCTTGAAAATCATCAGTAATTTTTAACATTGTAGGTACATGTGCTAACCATGCATCACTAGCAGAAATACATAGGAGCATGTGGAAATATGGAAGAAAAATTGAAAAGCCCCTTGTGAAGTGTGTCCTTGTGTGGAAAAGGAAAAGGCACTGAAAAAGGGTGCAAGCTTTCCTCCTTTCCATCACATAAAAGAGAAGAAAAGGAGGTGTCATGTGATGATGGTGCTCTTGGAACAATGAGAAAACCCAACTAGGCCACAAGATCATAGTTTAACTTCTCTCTCTCGCCCTGGTGGGCTCTTGACTTTGTACTGTACTAATATCTTCGAAAAGAGAATTGCAGATCTTGTCTGAAATTAGGCCTTTTTGCTTGTTGTTTACTGCCTACAGTTTGCTGTGCAATGGGCCAACTTATAGGACTAGGGTGGGCATATACTAAAGAAAAAACAGTTCCACACTTCAACTTCAGCATATATATACAAGCCTTGAATCACTCTTCTTTCTCGTAGACGCAATAGTTACAATGGGAGACATGAAGCATTTGGTCATAGCCAAGTTCAAGGACGGAGTTGTGGTGGAAGAGATTCGGAAAGGCTTGGAGAAGCTGGTTTCAGAAGTTAATGCAGTGAAATCCTTTGAATGGTATCATCTCTTCTAAATCTTGTATCTTTTTCACCTCCGTCTTTATCTACAAAGTTACACTATTTTAGCTGCATTAGCATTGTTTCCATGAAATTGTTTTGATGGCATATATCAACGCCGTTGCCTCGTTTCATAAGATCATTGCGTTGGATAAAGATATTATCAGATACTTGGTTTTGTGTCAGGGGAGAGGATATGAAAAGTGAAGAGATGCTAAGGCAAGGGTTTACCCACATCATCTCAATGACATTTAGCAGTTCAGAAGACTTCACCGCGTTTCTTGCTCATCCTAGTCATGTTGAATTCTCTGCAACATTTTCTGCTGCAATTGAGAAGATCCTACTGTTTGATTTCCCCACTGTTGTTCTCAAGTCCCCTGCATGATTGATATGGCCAAGCTATGTGCTAAAGAAGCTTTGGAGAACCTGTCATATTTACAATGTTTGAGTTCACTTTTCTGTGTGCGCTTTTTTTTATTTTTCATATGGCGTGATTTTGTAATGGAGGTGGTTTTTCTCATAAAATATGATAATACCCTCCAAATTTAGGAAATTTCCTCTATGGTTTTGATGATTTGATGAATGAACTTTCACTTTGTTTTAGGATGCCCTAGATTTGAATGAACACGAATGACAAGTGCCAACACTGTTGCAGATCCACTCCGTATATAATATACTATGTCTCTGAAATTTCAGCAGAATCTTTCTTAAAATATTAACTATCACAAGTCTGATGCCACTTGATGATTAAGCAAATCTAATATATGTTTTTCCTCACATTTGAAAATTATTAACTTAAGTTTTTACGCATCTATTAAATTCAGAATCATTAAACAATCCAAAAACGGTGATTGGCTCGATAATGATGAAATGTTGTTTGACTTACAGCTCTACCTAATCCAACCCTTGTAAGATTGGAGAAATAAAATGTTTGTGCAACCAAGGGAGGACCCAGATCACTAATCTTGTCTGCCACTTAGGTTCTGATTGATGGTACCCACCATATTTGTAATGTAATGATAAAGGAAGGCATCATGGTGCTGTATAGAAGAAAATTCCTAAGAAGCTTATCTACGTTGTAATGTATTGGAATTGATGGGATGGAGAATTGCCTTAGCAAGATGTGACATGCTAGTCAGCAAACAGTAAAAGAATATTTCTAAAAAAGAAAAAAAGAAATAAAAAGTTGCAGGAGTGGCAACCGAAAGGGTGAAATGAGTAGTACTGAAAAATAACTGCAGACTGTAAATTTTAGGGACAAAAAAATAAAATAAAAAGAACATTTGTCCATTATAGTCCAAATGGCGTCATTGTACACCTAAATTGAAACCTTACCTGTACTGAACTACTGATCATTTACTTTTATTATTAACTATTGTTAATTGCATCCTCAAGTATACATACGATCACTCTCTTCAAATGGGAACAACAAAAAGTTGATCAAGTTACCATGTGTCTGGAAAAAAAAAAAAAAAAGTTACCATGTGGCATCCAAAACACACGCAAAAAGTAATTTAATTCCCTGTTTATACTTCTGTTGATGAGCATATACGATACAAATTCCTAAGTTTCTTTCACAGTTTCTTGATCAAACCAGGAATCACAAAGAAAAGAAAATAAAATGCAGAGAGCAAAGAGCACCGTTCTTCTTTATTTTCTTCTCCTTTCTTTCATTCTAATCATCTCTCCCTTAATAGCCCGACCCACCACTTCTTCTACAGACTTGTGTGGAAAAATTGAGATTCAGACACCATTTTCTCTTCAAAGCTTGAAAAACAATTCATCTCCTTTCAGCCAAACACTTGTCTGCAAATCTAAAAAGCTCTACTTTAGAACCTCTATAGGCCTTTTCCTTGTCTCTTCCATTGATTACAAAGCTAAAACTCTCACAATCTCTCACAGTTGGTGTTCTTCTTCTTTCTACTATGTGTCTCCAAAGCTCCTTTCTGGTGGTTTTCCTACTCCTCAGACCAACTCCCTCCTCCTCCTCAACTGCTTGGATCACAGAAAAATCCCCATTTTTTCATCTTTATCTAACTGTAGCAACAGTGGTTTCTATGGCTGCGAAGCTTTGTCTAGATCTCTAGAAAAGAACCCGGAAAGTCAATCTTCTTGTTGGTTTATCCATGATTCAGAGAAATTAGAAACGGGCTTTGACCCAAAAGATCTGGGCTGTTCACATTATGCTAGAGTCTACAAGACTTCTAATGGTGGTGATGATGATAGTATTGGTGAAGGAATTGAGTTGGGCACTAGGATTTCTTTTGATATTCCTGATAAAATACCAAATCTATGTGATGAGTGCAAGAAACCACAAGGCAATTGTGGGGTGGGGTTGCGGTGCATTTGCCACCCGAAAGAATGCAGTAAGTACGATTTTTCAATCTAAGAAATAGAAAAAATAAATGAAAACTAGTGGTAGTTTTTTAGTTTTGGCCTTTAGGGTACTGATCTTTAAGGTGTTTTTGCAGAAGATAAAGTGATATCCAAAGGTGTTTTCGTGGGCCCTTCTGGTATTATCTTTTTCTCTTTGCTGTTCTTCACAGTGATGATGCTGTTCTTGGTGTGACGCTGATGGGTCTAACTTCATTAAAGTATCTCTCTCTCTCTCTCTCTCTTTGTTTTTTTATTTTTTCTAAGCCAAATTTTAGGTCTAAAATTTTCATTTCCATGGCAATCTACACTTAACTGGGAATCTCTTTCCAGTTCACCATGGAACACGAACATATGCTTCATGTAGTTTCATTATTGTGTTTTGAGAATTTCACTTGAATACGTGGCTTGATTTTTTATTCTTCTTTTTTTTTTTTTTTTTTGATTATGTGTACCCTGTATACCTTTGTTTTAAATAATCCTTAAAATATTCTTACTTAAAATAATTAAATTAACCTTTACTGAAAAAAATTAAAATAAAAAAACACTTAAATTAACAAACTTCACACAGTTGCAAACCCCAAAAGCCTACTATTCTTTTAAATCTTTCATTTTCATACCCAAAATCTTATGGTCTAAGAGACCTCTATTATTGAAGCTTTAGGTCTGGAGACAACCTAAGCTATTCAAGTTCGAACCTTGCTCCTTCATTTTGATTACAGCTTGAACCACGAAGGCATGGTACAGATGGCAAGAACCATTTCTCTCCTTAGCAAGGGCCTCTAAGTTAGGACATCTAGCTCAAACGGACTTAGGGTTTAGGTTGATAATTGAGTTAGAATAATGGGATTCACAGGTATCTAGCTAAGACTTTGTCACATAAGTCAAGACCTAAAGTCATATCAATGGGACTGCAAATACGAATAAAAGCACAACCATTAATATTATACTAGATGTCTCAAATTGTCTCTCAATATAATTAAATTATAAATTAAAAAATTGTTTTTGGAATCCAAAAATTATATATTAAATGTTAGAATCTATAATTTACGAATAATTCATCATAAAAAACAAAAATAAAAAAAGAAATTAATGGAAAGACTTAAAAAGAAGTAATTAACAGAAACTTGCTTAAAGACCCTTTTAGTAATTGTTGCCTCTTAGGATTTTGCCCTTTCACACGTGCAGCTTGTTTAGGACATTTCTCTAAAAATTTGAATACCAAATTTGTTTTTAAAAAAAAGTTATATTATTTATAAGATTTAAAAAAAATATTTTTAACAAAGTATATGACCTTTCATACAACCAAAAATCAATTAAACCACTATTTAGATAAAAGTGATTAACTGTTTAACCGTTAATAACTATTATAATTATAATTTAAAATTAATTTAATAATTAAATTTAAAAAATAAACATAAAATAAAATAACTTGTCTTTGATTTATTTTATATAATTATTTTTATAAAATATCTATGAGCTCAAGCTTTTAGTTCACTTTATTTAATTCTTCAATCTAAGTTACTCTTCTCTTTCTTTTCTTTTTTTTTTTTTTTAAATTAACTCATTCCCACCCTTCTAATATGAAACAATTAGTTTATTTTCTACTTAGACAAACTTTCCCCTGCCATCAAATTGATGAATTTTCTTTTCCCTCCTTGCACCTGATGAAAACCCATTTTCGAAACAGGAATTATAAACCCACCACCAATGACTTACCCAGATGACAGCAACTTCACCGATTTTGTACCGTAGTTGGGATTTTATATTTAAACTACATTGCATTGCATTGGGTTGCAATTAGCAGGGTTTGTTCAAGATTTTGCAAATCCAATCAATCAATCTGAATCAACTGGATCTTATAAAAAATATGAAGTATTTCTTTAGTTAGTAATAGTATTTATGTATCCATCAGAGTCATATTTTTATTAGATCTTATGAATAAAGTAACATAAAGAAAACATTATTTGAAATTATATTTACATTCATAGTTTACTTCAAAGTTTATCAGACTTTCATGTTTGACTTGAAAATCAGATTGAGAAATGAGAATTTATAATCTTTATGTTGATATAGACTTAATAAGACCCTGACCTAAATGCCACAAACTTATTGGAACTTTGAAAAGAACCTTATTATCAAAATAATCACAAAGATTCTTACATTATATATTCTTTGGATTGAACCAAAGAGATGTCAAAGCATACTTTTGACTCTATTAATTTGTACCTCTTTCTCTTAAAGTCATGAGATAGCTCTAGAAGAAAACCCTAATCACTTAAAATCTGTAAGAGAGATAGCAAATCGATTTAAGGATCACAACCCTATTAATAAAATATTTTTTAGGCTAAATTGCTAATAAACTCATCATAAATGAACAACCCCTTGGGTTTTTTTTACACATATTATAAAGTGGTCTCCACATTATATTTAAAATGACATAGCCTATCATAACTTATTTTGATCACTCAAATTGGCCTTTAAACTTATAAATTGGTGATGTCTATATAATTCTATATAATTCTAATGCAATTTTATGTTTCCACATGCCTGAATATTTAAGTGCAAAACCATATGAATTATCTCCTTGGTATGACCACGGCTTCTAATGGCTTTTTCATGACCACGGTGAACTCGAATTTCTCGCTCATGTCTACCGTGCCCATGGACCTGGGCATGCACCATTCAAACTCTTGGACCATCCTCGCTATCATCAAGCTTATATGGATCATACCAAGACCCAAACCCGGGCATATCCTTCGACCCACTCCAAATGGCAGCATGCTCACCCCTTTCACGCCTGTTATATCGGCCTCATCTTTACCCGACAAGAACCTTTCTGGGTCGAACTCATTCGGGTTGGCCCATATACTTGGGTCATCTGACACGCCTGGGGAGAAAAACTCGATGCTTGCATTTTCGGGTATATCATAACCCATCAACTTTGTTTTTTGGGTTACTGCATGGGATAAGAGAAAGTACGTGGGTGGGTGCTTCCGAAGCAACTCTTTTGTGAATGCGTTCAAATATTTCATCTTTTCTACATCTTTTTCACTCACTTTTCGATTATGATCATCACCGACGATTAACTTAATCTCTTCGTAGATTTTAGATTGCAGTTCGGGTTTTTGGATCAATCGCGCAATTCCCCATTCAATTGCGGCTGCAGTGGTGTCAGTTCCTCCATTGATGAATTCTGAGCAAAGCGTGACGAGCTCCTCGTTCGTTGGCGACGTTGTTTTGCGTGTTTCGATCTTTAGATTGAAGAGGGTGTCGAGGTAAGCGAACTGTGCTGGTTTAGTTATATCGAACGATTCGGGTTTGGGTCCGCCCCGGTTTTGCAAGAAGGATCTTCGCTTCTGAATGAAGGGAAGTAGGGTTTGAATCTGTTCATTTCGGACCTCCATGACCCCTTTTCGTTGGTTCATGAAGAAAATGCCTATAATGGGCAAGAAATCGTCTAGTCTTGGTAGCAAAGCGATAAGAACTCTTTTTAACACATTGTCAATTCTTTCGATTTCCTGGTCCGTCATGGGCAACCCGAAACACATGGATAGGAGAATGGAAAACGCAGCGAACCGGGCGGTTCTGAGAACTTGGACCGTGCCATGAGTGGTTGACTCGGCATCCGTTCGAATTCGGTCGACAAGCCGTTCCATGGCCGAGTCACGTAACTCGCGAAACTCTTTTAATCGAGTGGGACTTAGCATTCCTTGGACCATGTTGCGCCGAAGAGCGCGCCAGACTGGGCCGTAGAGAACCGAGTTGACGGAGAATTTGTTGCTGCTGAAAATGGACCGGGTTGGGTGCTCAGCCGGGCGGTTCGCGAAGGTTTCCCCGGTTTGAATGAGAGCTTGGTGGGCTAAGGTGGCGCTGGTGATGATGATGGTATCACGCGTACCCATTTTTAAGGTGAATATTGGGCCGTAGATGGGTTGAAGATCACGAATGAATTGGAAGAATTGCTTGCCGGAGAAAGCTACTTGGAAGAGGTTTCCGACGACCGGCCAGCCGGGTGGCCCGGGAGGAAGATTGATGAACCTGTTTGTCGGTCCAGAGATGTTTTTTCTTGAGAAGAGAATAAACAGCGCTATCAAAAGCAAAGGAAGAGCTGGTAAGAAGAAGAAGAAGAGATGTAAGTAAGAAGAAGATGAAAATGAGAAAAAAGCCATTGGAATAGCAAGAGTTCATGCATGCATGAGTAGGAGTAGGAAATTATGTGGAGTGATATATATATATATATATA